>JACBWV010000730.1:3773632-3901132 GCA_013435795.1 Chlamydomonas sp. ICE-L | reverse complement strand
TTTGTGTTGTGTGGGGTGGTGGTGGTGGGGGTGAGTAGTAAGGAGGAGTTAGGGGGGCGTGTCTGTAGGTGGTGGGTGTGGTGGGAGGGGGGGGGGGGGGGGGGGGGGAGCCAATAGTTGTAATAGATAGTACTCATAAAGTCGTCAAGGAGTGTTATCTGAGCTTTATGTGGATGTAGGATGTCGACATGATGATTGGGATGCCAACATTTGCATATCCCATCCCACCCCTCCCCCCCCCCCCCCCCCCCCCCCCCCCCCCGCCCCCCCCCCCCCCCCCCCCCCACCCCCCCCCCCCCCCCCCCCCCCCCCCCCCCCCCCCCCCCCCCGGAGTCCAGATAAAATGTTGAGGGACCACCCACCCACCACCACAACATACCATCCATCCATACTTGCAACGTCTTTATCAACCACCACCTACCACAAGTTGCAACCACCAGCACCCACCCACCCACCCACCACAACATTGATACAGCCAGCCACCCACCCACCCCACCATAAACATTGAAACCACCCACCCACCCACCACAACATAACCATCCATCCATACTTTGCAGATTCATATCTACCACCCACCCACCACAATATTACCACCCATCCATATTTTCCAGAGTCTTATCAATCGGACGCCTCCATTAGTCATTGCATGGTCTAACCCTAAGAAGGTGAAGCTTACCCCGGAAGGTGTACTGCTTGCAATTGAGCTATACAAGGATGCGATACAGAGAGGCAATCTAGAGCCTATTCCAGGCAAGTCAGATTGTTTTTATTCCAGAAATGCATTATTCATTTATTTATTTACTTATTTATGTATCCCTGTATGAGATATGAATTTATTTATTTATTCATTTATTTACACTATTAATTTATGCATATTTATTTGCATTGCATATTTTTTTTTATTGCATCTGTATTTGGTGATTTTTAGTCAATTCCAGGCAAGTCAGATTGTTTTATTTTTGAATGCCATAATTTATTTCTTAACATGATTCATTTATGCACCTTTATTGTGAATTGCATCTGTATTTGAATTTGTATTTGAATTTGTATTTGAATTGCACTTTATTTTGAATTGCATCTGTTTTTGAATTTGTATTTGAATTGCACCTTTATTTTGAATTGCATCTGCATTTGAATTTGTATTTGAATTGCACCTTTATTTCGAATTGAATCTGTATCTGCAATGCATCTTTATTTATATTCCATTCCAGGCAAGTCAGATTGTTTCATTTCAGAATGTTAGAATGTATTTATTTACATTATTTATTTATTCGTCTTTGTCAGAGGATTCGGAGGAGTCCACTTCAGGCATGTCATATTTGTTAGCCTCTTTCAGTAATATACAATGGTCTAGTGGTAGACCAGATCGCTTGAGGATGAAGAGTCGGGGGTTCGACTCCCCCTTCGGTTGCTCTTGGCGTTGCAGGTCGTTGTCAACCACGATGGTAGCTTGTCCAGTTGAGGTAGGATACCGCTCCCCACCCGCGTACGACAGGCTCCCTGAACACCACGCCCCACCAGGCGTTATCATCATATTTGCTCATTCAGTATTTCTTAACACTTTTAATTAATGCATCTTTATTTGTATTGCATCTTTACTTGCATTGCATCTTTATTTGAGAATGTATAGTCCATTCCAGGCAAGTCAGATTGTTTATTTCAGAATGTTAGAATGTATTTATTGACATTATTCATTTATGCATCTTTATTTGAGGATTTAGAGTACTGTCCAGGCAAGTCAGATTGCTTTATATCAGAATGCCAGAATGAATTTCTTGTCTTTGTTCATTTGTGCATCTTTATTTGAGGATTTAGAGCCTAGTCCAGGCAAGTCAGATTGTTTTATTTCAGATTGCCAGAATTTATTTATTGTCATTAATCGTGTATGCATATTTATTAGAGAATGTTTAGTCCATTCCAGGCAAGTCATTTATACACCTTTGTTTGTACTGCAGCTGTATTTGCATTGCCTCTTCATTTCATGATTTGTATTCCATTCCAGGCAAGTCAGATTATTTATTTCAGGATGCCAGAATGTATTTGTTGTTATTAATCGTGTAAGCATATTTATTAGAGACTTTATAGTCCATTCCAGGCAATTCATTCATGCACCTTTGTTTGCATTGCAGCTGTATTTGCATTGCCTCTTTATTTTTGGATTTGCAGTCCATTCCAGGCATGTCAGATTATTTCATTTCATAATGTCAGATCTTATTTCTTAACATTATTCATTGATGCATCTTTATTTTAGGATTCAGAGCCTATTCCAGACAAGTCAGATTGTTTATTTCAGAATGTTAGAATGTATTCTGACGTATTCAGTTATGCATCTTTTTATTTTAGGATTGAGAGCCTATCACAGGACAAGTAGAATTGTTTATTTCAGAATGTTAGAATGTATTTATTGACATTATTCAGTTATGCATCTTTATTTTAGGATTTAGAGCCTATTCCAGACAAGTCAGATTGTTTATTTCAGAATGTTAGAATGTATTTATTGACATTATTCAGTTATGCATCTTTATTTTAGGATTTAGAGCCTATTCCAGACAAGTCAGATTGTTTATTTCAGAATGTTAGAATGTATTTATTGACATATTCAGTGATGATCTTTATTTTAGGATTTAGGAGCTACTCCAGAACAAGTCAGATTGTTTATTCAATGTTAGAATGTATTATTGACATTATTCAGTTAGATCTTTATTTTAGGATTTATGAGCCTATTCCAGACAAGTCAGATGTTTATTTAAGAATGTTGAATGATTTTTGACAGTAATTCAGTATGCGCATTTTATGTTAGGATTTTAGAGCCTATTCCAGACAGTCAGATTGTTTCTTCAGAATGTTAGAATGTATTATGACATTATTCAGTGAGGCACTTTATTTTAGGATTTAGAGCCTTATTCCAGACAAGTAAGATTGTTTTTATTTCAGAATGTTGAAGGTGTATTTATTACATTCTTCAGTTAGCATCTTTATTTAGGATGTAGAGCCTATGCCAGACAAGTCCGATTTTTATTTTTCAGAATTTTTAAATGTATTATTGACATTATTCGTTGTGTCATCTTTAGTTGAGGATTCGAGCCTATTGCCGACAAGTCGATTGTTTATTTCGAATGTTAGAATGTATTTATTGACATTATTCAGTTATGCATCTTTATTTTAGGATTTACAGCCTATTCCAGACAAGTCAGATTGTTTATTTCAGAATGTTAGAATGTATTTCTTAACATTATGATGTGCATCCTTATTAGAGGATGTATGATGATGATGATGATGATGATGATGATGATGGTGCTTACATTTTTCTGGTGCCCTACTGGACTCTAAATGTGCCCTTGGCTTGACAGAGTCAAGAGGGACTCTCTTTATAGTCCCTTCTAGGATAGCAAACCTTCCCCCCCCACCCACCCACCCACCCACCCCACCCCTAGTGGATGCCTGAGAACACCACCATTACTACCACCACCATCAACAACAAACAACACGCCACAAACACCTATACCACTCAAACAACACCAACACGCCAACACGCCACAAAAACAAAATACAACAACACTAACCCCACCAAACCAACCACCCCCAAAAACAACCAACATATGCCTCCCCCCCCCCTATGGCGTCTGAGAACACCACCATTACCACCACCACCATCAACAACACCAACACTGCCACTAACACTTATACCAACAACAACACCAACAACGCCAACAACACCAACACCAACAAGAACAAAAACAGCAAGAACAAAAACAAAAACAATACCAACAACAACAACAACAACAACAACAACAACAACAACAACAACAACACTTTTGTCCTCCCAGGCATTGACCCTGAAAAGGACGCTGCAGGAGCACTGGCAAGCATCTCTGGTGGAAGCAACCACCATCACCAACACCAACACCACCACACCACACCATACCACCCAACCCCTCCCCTCATTGACCCTCAAAAAGCACTGCTTGTATCACAACAATAATATCTGGTGCTATCCACCACCATTAACCACCACTATAATCCCTCATGAAAAGGAAGCGCTGTAGCAACTGGGCAAGACATCCCTTGTGGAACAACCACCACCACCACCATACCACCCACCACCACCCCCAACCACCATGACCACCACCACCACCACCACCACACCACCACCACCACCCACTAAAACCACCACCCACCCACCACTATAGAACCACCCACCACCAACACCAACACCAAACACTATAAACCTAGCCTGACCCCCCCCCACCAGACCCACAACCAGGCGCCAACATTAACCCCTATCCACTCCACACTAGCGCCACACACCAACGATCCCCCTCCACAGTCGTTGACCCGGAACAAGGACGCTGCTGTCGCCTAGGCAAAGCATCTCTGGTGGTCTATCCACAAGCACCGCCACCCCACCAACCACTATATACTCACTACCACCACCACTTACCACTATATAGGCCTTACCACCACCACCGTGTATCCAACACACCAACCACCCCACTATATTACGCACTCCCAACTCACCCACCGACCGACCCACCGACGCACCAGCACACCCGCACCATCCCACCAGCCACTATATACCACTACCCCACCCACCCACCGGCCCAGAGCTAATCTCCCGAGGTGCCTGCTCCCCCCCCCACCCCCCCCCAGCCACTCATCTACCCCTACTCCCGCGAAGCCTCCCCCCGACCCCCCCACTCAGTCTCTCCACCCACCCCTGGCCCGCCCTCCGCCACCCCCCCCGCCCAGACTGCTCTTCCCACCGGCCAAACCCCCATGCCCCCCCCCACCCCCCGTCCCCCCCCACTCTCTCCCCTCCCACCCCCGCAGCGCCCCCACCCCCCTGAGACTCTCTACCACCACACCGCCCACCCCGCCTCCCTCTCACCCCGCCCCCACCCGCCCCCCCCGCATCTCCCCCTCCTCCCGCCACGCGCCCGCCCCTCCCCCCCGCCTCCAGGCAACTGACCCGAAAGGAAGCTGCTGTAGCACTGCAATCATCGCTGGTTAAAGCAACCACCACCAACCACCAAACCCACACCAACCCAACCGCTATCATCCTCCCAGGCATTGACCCTGAAAAGGTCTCTGCTGTAGCACTGGCAAGCATCTCTGGTGGAAGCAACCACCACCACCACCACCACCACCATCCAGGCATTGACCCTGAAAAGGAAGCTGCTGTAGCACTGGCAAGCATATCTGGTGGAAGCAACCACCACCACCCACCACCACCATCATCCTCCCAGGTATTGGCCCTGAAAGGACGCTGCTGTATAACAGACAAGCATCTCGGGTGGTCTATCCACCACCACCACCACCACCACCACTACTATAAACCACCACCGCCAATGCCATAAACACCACCACTAACCACCACCACCACCATCCAGGCATTGACCCTGGAATAACGCTGCTGTAGCACTGGCAAGCATCTCTGGTGGGAGCAACCACCAACACCAACACTAACACTATCCATCATCACCACCACCACTATCATCCTTCCAGGCATTGACCCTGAAAAGGACGCTGCAGTAGCCCAGGCAAGCATCTCTGGTGGTCTATCCACCACCACCACCACCACCACCACCAACAACAACAACAACAACAACACCTCCCAGGCATTGACCCTGAAAAGGACGCTGCCGTAGCCCAGGCAAGCATCTCTGGTGGTAGCAACACAACTTCCCCCCTTCCCCTTAGTGGGTCGCACAGAATCCCACCCTCAAATTCCCAGCCAACTTCCCAGCCTACTTCACAGCCAACCTCAAATCCAAAAATAGCATCCCAGAGGAGCGGTACTGTACTGCCATCCATTGGGCTAGCCCCCCAGGCAGGCGATGCTCTAGGCAGGCCAAGTGGGGGCTCTTTCCAGGCTCCAAAAACGGCATCGAAACCAGTTTTGGATACTCAGGACGGGTTGGGCCAGGACGGTTCTGAGGATATATGTGTCCTGGATTGTGATGATGATGATTCTGACGATGATGATGCTGGCAACATCGGTGGAGTAGGTGTATTCCGTACCTCTGCCCCCCTTAAATCAGAAGCACTACAGCGGGGTCAACAGGGAGATATTTGGGCACCTGCCGCCCCCCCCGCACAGGTCCCCAGGGCTAGGCCCCCCCTTGGGCCCTCCGCCACTCTGAACGCTGGGGGGGCCTTGGCCGCGACTGGGGGCACAGGCTCTTCTGGCATGGGCGCGCTGCAGAGAGCTAGTAGTGCCGGTTCTTTGCCCCCTTTACAGCGCAAGAGCAGTACACTTTCACTTGGGTCAAACCCTCCTAGCCGCTCAGCCAGTGGTGGGCTTGCCACTACCAGTGGTGGTGCTGGCTCCCAAGGAGGCTCACAAGGGACTGCAGTCAGGTGAGGGCTGTGGGTGGGTGGGTGGGGGGGGAGGGTCACTGTAAAGGGGTGAGTTTGTGTGTGTCCACCACCACCACCACCACCACCCACAGCAGAGCTCATGCAGATGCTTCCATTCCCATGCACATCTCATGCGAGGGGTGATGTTATCCTTGACACCACCACCACCACCACTACCAACAGCAGCACCACCACCACCACCACACTACCACTGCAACAAAATACCACCACCAACAACAACAACAACAGCAGCACCAACACCAACACCAACAGCACCCCCAACAACGACAACAGCAGCAGCAGCACCACCACCACCACCACCACCACCACCACCACCACCAACAACAACAACAAGAGCAGCACCAACAATGTCAACAACAGCTACAACAACAACAACAACAACAACAACAACAACAAGAACAACAACAACAAGAACAACAACAACAACAACAACAACAACAGAACACAAACACGCAACACAAAAACAAAAGACAACATCCCCAAACCCCCCCCCCCCACCCACCCACCACCACGCCCTCCCCCCCCAACCCACACCCCCCCACCCCCCCAAACCCCACCAGCCCGCCACCACCCCACCCCATAATCCACCTCCATCCCCCCGCCACGCAGCAGACACAACCCCCCCCAACCCCCCACCACCCACAACCCCCCCCCCCCAACCCGCCCCACCGACCCAACCCCCTCCCCACACCACAAGAGAAGCCCCCCCCCCCCCCCCCCCTCCCCCACCCCCACAACCAATCCTCCCCCCCGCCACCCCCCACCACCCACGCACGGCCGCCCCCAACCCCCGCCCACCACCGCCCCCCCCACACCCCCCCCCCCCCCCCGCCCCCCCTACCCGGGCCCCCCTCGCCCCACCAAACCCCACCAACCCACCAACCACCCCCACTACCGCCCCCACCCCCCACGCAACCCTCACCCCACCCAATAACCGTGGCCGCCCATCACAACCCCCATCCCCGCCCCTGACCCCCACCGCCCGCGCCCCCGCACCCCCCACCACCACCACAAACAATACATCCACATCACCACCACCACCACCACAACAACATACCACAACATTACCCCCCCCCGCACCACTAACAACAACCCACACACCAACGCACAACAACAAAACAACACACACAACAATACCATGCTTACACAACATCCCATTCTATATCTCATACCAAAGACTTGACTGCAGTCAATCCTCCTTGACTGTAATCTTCCGTCTTGGCTTGGGTGACATACAACTTGACAGCACAGCACCACAATCGACACAACAACAACACCGCACACAACACCCATCAAAAAAACAATCAACCCCATGCATCGTCATTCCGATGGATATGACTGGCATCCTAACCCGGAAGGCCTGTCCCAGCCGTCGTGTTGAGCGTCGGCTTGGGAGATGTTAAAACTTAACAGCAGCACCAAGAGCAACAACAGTAACAACAACATGAAAAACAGCAAGAACAACATCAAACACAAAAATATGCATGCAGAGACACAACATGCCCATGCAGATCTCATGCCGATGGACATGGACTGCAGTCACTGGACTGGAAGCTTCCCAGGCTGGGCGTTTTGATCGGGCTGGCGAGTTTGACTAAAACTTTAGCAGCAGGCACCACCACCAACAACACATCTACACAACAAAACAACAACATCAGCAGCACAAAAACGACAGATGCGAAGCACCAGCTAACATCCACTTCAACAACAGGCAACTACAGGAGCAAAAAAGCACCACCAACAACAGCAGCACCCCACCCGTCCTCCAGCACATACCACCACCAACCACACAACTACCCCAACAACACCAACAACACCCCTCACCAACCACCATCCACACACCCCCCACCACCACCACCACCCTGCATCGCATGTCAGATTGATCTGGAACTTAATTCAGCTAACTGGAAGCTTCCCATTCTGGGCGAGTTGTTTGTATGTGCTGTGGCTACATAACCACTTTACAGCAAGCGACCACCGTCAACAATCGTCGTATAACAACATCCTCAACAAGCACAGCAACCACCACACACCACCAACAACAACAAAAACAAACAACACAACACAACAACACAAACAACAACAACACAACAACATAACAACAACACAGTACCACCACCACCAACCACTACCAAAAAAACCCTCAAACCACCACAACATTACCACCACCACACCCCCACCACACTACAACACACACAAACAACAGCAGCATCATCATTCAGATACACCGAACATCCCCTTCGATCTCTACCAAATGACATGGTCTGTCATTCACGTACGAGGTGCTTCCCATGCTTGGGGCGGATGTTTTAATGTGCTGGGGGGGACATGACAGCACCACCACCAACAACAAACAACACAACAAACAACAAAAACACAACATCAACACACCCCCAACCACCAACACACAACAGCACAACAACTTGCAACAACACAGCACAAGCAACACACCAAAAAGCACACAACCACATCAAACACACAACGCAACAACAACAACAACAACAACCAACAACAACACCACCACGCCACCACAACCAAACATCAACAACAACAACAACAATAACATAATCCACCATCTCAATACCACCACCAACACCACCAGCACCACCAACAACCAACACTCACCCACCAACAACAACCCACAACACACCCATGCTAAGCTCCTAGCCGAGGATATGGACTTCATCACTAGCCTGGAAGCTTCCGATGCTTGGCTATGTTGTGTTTGCTGCCTTTTATTTAACTCCTGATATGGCTGAGCAGCCTTTTGCCTTGCCGCCCCTGTTACCTGGCCATGTTTTAATTAAATGGGTAGCGGTATATGCTTCGTATTCATCCGGTAAATCCTCTATAATATTGTGTGTAGTGTATGGGGTGGGTGGGGGGGGAGGAGAAGTGTGACACCAACACTGCCCCACCACCCCCCCCCACCAAACCATCAATACCACCCACCACGCGCAGAACCCAACCACAACCGCCCCACCAACCTGGCCAGTGTTTTAAACGAGTGTGGAGGTGAAGGCTGAGAGTCCGGTAATCCTTTATCATAAGTGGGGGGGGGGGGTGGGGTGGGTGGGGGGGGGGAGGAGGGGGGGAAAATGACCACCTCCACACCACTAACACGAACCCCCACCACCACACCCACCCCCACCATGTTAACCCACGTCGACAGCCTCCCTCACCACCACCACTCCACACCCGGCCAGAGTTTTAAAGAGGTGTACAAGGTAAGGCTGAGGAGTCCGGTATCCTGTATAATAATTGGGGGGGGGGGGGGGGGGGAGGGGGGGAGGGGGAGGTGGGATAAGGAAAATTAACCCTAACGACCCAAACAAACACCAGCACCATCAACCACGCCACCACGCCACCACCACCACCCTCTCCTCCTCCACCTCCACCACCACCACCACCACCACACTTGGGCAGTGCTTTAAAGAAGGGTTCAAGGTAAAGCTGATGAGTCCGGTATACTATGTTCCTCGTGTGTGTGTGTGTGGTGTGGTTAACTTGGGTGTGGGGGAGAGGGAAGGACCCCACAACGACACCCACCACCACCCTGCTATCCACCATGTTCCCACCACACCCACGCCACCACCAACCCACATCCACACCCTGGCAAGGTGCTTTAAAGGTTGTTTCAAGGTTAGCTCAGTGTCCGTGTTGTACATAAATTCTTGTTTGTTTTGTGTTGGGGGGGTGGGGGGGGGGAGAGGAGATGACCAACATCGAACACACCAACACAGCACACCACCACCACTGACCTACAGCCACCAACAACAACAAACCAACACAACACCACCATTAGCCACTCCACACCTTTCCCGACCACCCACCACCCACACCTAGGTGCCGTTTTTAAATGGAATGTGTACGATGTCTGCTCTAGTCGATTTCATAAATTCTTTTGGTGGGGGGGGGTGGTGTGTGGGGGTGTGGTGGGAGAGGATATGACCACCAACTCAACCAACACAATACGACACACCACCAGCAAAGCACAAACAACACAAACAACCATCCAAACCACGGCACAAGGCACCTGACAACCCAAACGCTCTTCAGATTCACCACCACATCCCCACCACCCACCAACCCCAACCACCCACCACCTGGGCATGCCTTTAAAACGAGTTGTACAATGTACGGCTGTGGGAATCCGTATCTCTATACCTAGTGTGCGGTTGTGGGGTGGGGTGGGGTGGGGTGTTGGTGTGGGTGGGGGAGGAGATGACCACCACCACCACCACCACCAACGACACCAACACCATCAATGCACTTCGGGCACACACCACCCCCACGACCCCACAACACGCTCCAACACCCTGGGCATTTGCTTTAAGAAACGGTTGTACTAGTGGAAGTCTGCAGGATTCGGTATAACTTGTAAGTAGGGAACGGCAATATGATATCATGGGTGTGTGTTTTTGATGGTTCAAAATCGAAATGTTAAAAATGGTTACCCGCTTATTATAGCTTTTGGCCCAAAATATCCCAACCTTAGCTCCGATTCGTGAATTGCGATGCTTATATGTGGTCGCATGAGAATCCGACTGGTATAAATAAGTCTTACAATCCTTATAAAATATATAATTGTTTTCTATCAAGAAACCTTAACATGTTGTTTGTAAATTAACGGACTAACAAACGAACAATTTTATTGGGTTAATCCCTTCTTCAAACAATTCCAGGCTGAAGTTACCATTTATATACATCATATGATGCAGTTTGTATGATATCGTATGATATCATAATCGCCTTTTTGGTTTTCATCATATATTCATATGATATACCACTCCCTGTATACAACCATATTTTTATATATATATAACCCTCTGAACTGGGGGGCGCAACCCATGACATGCCTCAGTAACCTTTATCCTTGCCGTCCCTCCCTGTTTCTGGTTGTAATGATCCTGGACAACCGCGAGTGCTTCTGCCCACCCTCCCCTCACTCCCCTCACTCCCCTCACGCCGCTCTCACTCCCCTCACTCCCCTCAAGCCCCTCACTACCCTTCCCGCCCCTCTCACTCCCCCTCACTCCCCCCCGCACTCCCCCCTCACTCCCCAACCCCCCCCTACCGAACCCCTCAAACGCCCCTCTCACTGCCCCTCACTCACCCTTCACCCCCGCTCACTCCCCCTCACTCCCATCACGCCCCTCACTACCTCCGCTCACGCCCCCCTCCGCCCCTCACTCACCCTCACTCCCAAAAACCCCCCCCACCTCACTCCCCAAACTCCCCCCTCACTCCCCCCTCCACCCTCATCCCGTCCGCCCACCCCCCACTCCCCGCCTCACTCCCTCCCCCCCCTCACGCCCCTCCTCCCCCCCACCAGCACCCCTCCGTCAACATCCCCCTCACCCCCCTCACTATCCCTCACTCCCCCCTCCGCCCCTCCCACCCCGCACTCCCCGAACTCCCCCCTAACTCCCCCCGTACTCCCCCTCACTCCCCTACTCCCCTCACTCCCCACTCCCCCTCCAGTTGTAATGATGCTGGACAACCGTGAGCGCTTCTCGCTTCTGCGAACGAGGCAATTCCGGCAGGGCGTGTCGCACTGAGAGCCTTCATCAATGCTCACCAACACCGCAATCACCCTACTACCTCCCCCCCCCCCCCCCCCCCCCCCCCCCTCACTCCCCTCTGCCCCCCTTCAGGTTGTT
The DNA here is from genome assembly GCA_013435795.1 of Chlamydomonas sp. ICE-L. NCBI lineage: Eukaryota > Viridiplantae > Chlorophyta > Chlorophyceae > Chlamydomonadales > Chlamydomonadaceae > Chlamydomonas > Chlamydomonas sp. ICE-L. Next base: position 3,889,088 of record JACBWV010000730.1, on the reverse strand, counting down.
ATGATCCTGGACAACCGTGAGCGCTTCTGCGAACGAGGCAATTCCGGCAAGGGCGGTCGCACTGAAAGCCTTCATCGGCACTCTCAACGCATTCGGGAGAGGTCGAAAATGACAGTGGATACCAGGTGTCTCAACATCGGAGATGCGACATGGGTTGCAAGGTAGGTTTGGGGTTCAGTTCGTCAGTGTGAAATAATGTTGGATTTGTGTTGTATGCATTGTGATGGTGGGCACCAGGTGTCTCAACATCAAAGATGCGACATGGGTTGCAAGGGGAGCAGCCTGGCATTGCTTGTGACAACGATGGATACGAGTTGCCTCAACATTGGTGATGCGACATGGAATGCAAGGGATAATTGGGGGTCAGTTTAGCAGTGTTTTTTTGGCGGAGCCCCCTCTTGAAGGGGGCAGGAGCCCCCATGCTTACCCATTTGTCCGTCCGTCTGACCGACCGACTGACCGTCTGGTCGCGATGAAGCCTGACACGTCAGTCAACGGTAACTAACTCGTAACTAACTCGTTTCTGTTTCCTGTCGCTCCGACGCGATCACTCTCGTCAATTTTTAGTCGCGTGCGACGCTGCATAGAACTTGTCGTGAAATCATGTATTTGCGTTGTATGCTTTCTGCAAGATGACGGTGGATACAAGGTGTCTCAACATCGGTGATACTTAGGGAACGGCAACTAATATTAGTGTTTGAAAAACTAATATTAACTAATATTATTATAGTGTCACAATAATATTAGTTTTTCAAATAAATTCGAATTTCTGGTGAGACGGCTCGTCCGACTAATATTAAATAATATTATTTATTCACGAATATTATATACATAGCCGACCCCTGGTGAAACGACATGGGTTGCAAGGTATGCAGCCTGAGTACCGGTATATGTGTGTGCGTTACAGTCCAGGGGTAGGTTGGCGGAGAATGATAGCGACTGAGCGACAGGTGGCAACGGAAGCGAGTTAATTACGAGACCGTTGGCTGACGTGTCAGGCTTCAGCGCGGTCAGTCGGTAGCCAGTCGGTCGGTCGCACGGACGGACAAATGGGTAAATATGGGGGCTCCCGCCCCCTTGAAGAGGGGGCACCGCCAAAAAAACTATATGAGCAGAAAAAGCATTGAGGTGCCTTAACATTGATGATGCGACATGAGTTGCAAGGAAGGCAGCCGCCTGATATTGTCTTTGAAAATTTTAGACGTTGAGCAAGGTAGGGCAATATGGAAGAGGTGCCTCAACATCGGTGATGCGACATGGGTTGCAAGGTAAGTTTGGGGTTAAGCACAAATCTGGGTTTGGGTTTGGGTTTGTTTAGCTAAAAAGAAGAAGCATTGGGATGTCTCAACATCGGGGATGCAACATGGGTTTCAAGGTAGGCAGCCGCCTGATATTGTCTTGTTGATTTACATATTGTCTTATTTATTTATTTATTTATTTATTTATTAGTTCTATGCAGCGTCGCATGCGACGCTAAAAATTAGCGAAGAGTGATCGCGACTGAGCGACAGGTGGCAACGGAAGCGAGTTAGTTACGAGACCGTTGGCTGACGTGTCAGGCTTCAGCGCGGTCAGTCGGTAGCCAGTCGGTCGGTCGCACGGATGGACAAATGGGTAAACATGCATAATCCTTGCAGCCACCTGATAAAAGATAATGATAACGCCTGGTGGGGCGTGGTGTTAAGGGAGCCCGTCGTACGCGGGTGGGGAGCGGTCTCCTACCTCAACTGGACAAGCTACCATCGCGGTTGACGATGACCTGCACCACCTGATAATGTCTTTGGAAAAACATGGTGTTTGAGAGATCTTGCGATTAAGACGAAGTGTATGTATACGTTGTGCAAGATAGGTCAAGATGGCAGATGCACCTCAACATCAGGGACGTGGCATGGGTCGAAGGCAGGCAGCCGCAATGTTTTTTCCGGTTCGACACGTCGCAAATTTAGCAGCTCGATGCGGTGAGGTAGGCAGCCTGACATTGTGTACCAATACCCTAAATCCCAAACCATGAACCCTGCAGGCGGCACGACAATCCAGCTATGGAGTACATGTTGGAGTACATTGTCGAGCGTAAAAGTGTGGCGGACTTGGCCGGAAGTATCAAGGTATGCTTAGGTTCCAGGGTGTGGGGTTCAGGGTTATACTTCATCAGATATTAGTATACGGTAGTTTTATATTATACTATTATATTATGCGGGATGATATTATGCTGGATGGTATTATGTATTATTTATATTATTAGTATACGGTCGTTTTTTTATTATACTATTATATTATGCGGGGTGATATTATGCTGGATGATATTATGCGGGATGATATTATTTATTTGTTATGTGTTATATTATTTATTATACGGCAGTTTGATAGTATACTATTATATTATGTATTTGTTATGTGTTATATTATTTATTGTAGGCAGTTTGATAGTATACTATTATATTTGTTATATTCTTTATTATACGGCAGTTTGATAGTAGACTCCTATATACCATCACATACACACACACAAGCACACTCCCCCCCATCCACCACACTACACCCACCCCATCCCCCCCACCCACCACACACACAAACACCACCCCACCCCACACACCCCACCCCACCACATCACAACACCACATCACAACACCACATCACAACACAGGACTTGATATATGCCAAGCAGAAGTACCGACTGCAGCGTTGTGGCCTGCCTCGCATCATGTACCTGGTAGAGGGTGACACTGACCACTCACCACCACCTCCACTTCCACACACACAGACACACTCACCACCACCTCCTCTCCCACCCAACCCACCACACACACTCCCCCCCACCCATCCCACCATACCACACCTCATCCACCCCAGGACTTCATATATGCCAAACAGAAGTATCGACTGCAGCGTTGTGGCCTGCCTCGCATCATGTACCTGGTAGAGGGTGACACTGACCACTCACCACCACCTCCACTTCCACACACACCACCACCACCACCCCACACTTACTCTCACTACATCCACCACCACAAACACCACCACACCACACACCACCCCAGGACTCGAGATATGCCAAACAGAAGTACCGACTTCAGCGTTGTGGTCTGCCTCGCATCATGTACCTAGTAGAGGGTGACCCTGACACCGACCAGAACCTCGAAGACGGTAAGAGCATGGATGCATGAAGGTCTCTATATGATACCCTCCATTTGCCTTCTCGTTCCCCTCCCACCCAATCCACCCCCTTAAACTCACAAACCTTACCCTCTCCAACCTCCCCTCCCTGCATCCTGGACCTGCACCATACTGTATGCCTCTATATGATTAGGGACCGGCATATCATATGATGTTGACCAAAGGCGAGTATGATATCATATGATATCATACAAATTGCATCATATGATATCGCATCTAAATGGTACCTTAGCCTAGTCAAACTGCCGCCATCATATGATATCATATGATGACATGATATCATATGATATCATATTGCAGTTCCCTATAAAGGATACCGTCTGTCTTGAGCCCGTTTCAGTGATACGATTGGTCTAGTGGTACACCAAATCACTCAAACGACGAAGGGTCGGGGGTTCGATTCTCCCTACGGTCACCCTTAGCGTTGCAGGTCGCTGTCAACCGCGATGGTAGCCTGTCCAGTCGAGGTGGTAAACCGTTCTCTGCCCGCATACGACGGGTTCCCTTAATACCACACCCCACCAGGTGTCCTCATTACCCTCTGTCTCATTCTTTGTACGTTACGTCTATATATGTTTTCAAGTTGGACCCCCAACCCTCCAACCAAACAAGCCTCAAGCTGAGCCGATTGAATGCAGACAGGTGTTGCTCATCAGCCCCACCACTCACCCCCACCACCACCAAGTCCCACCATCCTCCCCCCAGACTCTGAAACCCTACCCTCTCCAACCCACCCACCCGCATCCTACCCACACCTACCGACACAGGGATTCACCCCCACCACCACCAAGTCCCACCATCCACCCCCCCAAACTCGCAAACCCTATCCTCTCCAACCCACCCCCCTGCATCCTACCCACACCTACCCACACCTACCCACACAGAGACTGAGCGTAAGCGCGTCAAGACAGCTACCACCAACCTCTCAAACCCTACCCTCTCCCACCCACCCCCCTGCGTCCTACCCACACATACCCACACAGGGACTCATCCCCACCACCACCAAGTCCCCCACCACCCACCCCCAAACGCGCGAACCCTACCCTCTCCAACCCCCTCCCCTGCATTCTGGACCTTCACCGTACTGTTTGCCTGGGTATGATACCCTCCCTTCGCCTTCCCGTCCCCCACCCGTCCCATCCACCCCTGGAAACTTGCAAACCCTACCCTCTCCCACCCACCCACCTGCATCCCACGCACACCTACCAACGCATGGGATTCACCCCCCCCACACACACCAATAAGTCCCACCATCCCCCCCCCCCAAACTCGCAGACCCTACCCTCTCCTACCCACCCCCCTGCATCCTACCCACACCTACCCACACATGGGATTCATCCCTCCCACCCCCAAGTCCCCCCCCCCCCCAAAAAAAACAACTCGTAAACCCTACCCTCTCCAACCCAACCCCCTGCATCCTACCCACACCCACCCACACAGGGATTCACCTCCACTACCAACAAGTCCTCCCCCACCCACCCACCCACCCAAACTTGCTAGCCCTACCCTCTTCAACCCACACCCTTGCATCCTGGACCTTCACCCTACTGTATGCCTCTATATGATACCCTCCATTTGCCTTCTCGTCCCCCTCCTGTCCCATCCAACCCCCCAAACTCGCAAACCCTACCCTCTCCAACCCATTCCCCTGCCTCTGGACCTTCACCCTACCGTATGCCTATATATGATACCCTCCATTGCCTTCTTGTCCCCCACCCGTCCCATCCACCCCCCGAATCTCGCAAATCTTACGCTCTTCAACCCTCCCTCCTGCATCATGGACCTACACCGTACTGTTTGCCTCTGTATGATACCCTCCATTTGCCTTCTAGTCCCCCTCCTGTCCCATACATCCCCCAAAACTCGCAAACCTTGCGCTCTCCAACCCTCCCTCCTGCATCATGGACCTTCACCCTACCGTTTGCCTATATATGATACCCTCCATTTGCCTTCTAGTCCCCCTCCCGTCCCATCCACCCCCCGAATCTCGCAAATCCTACCCTCTCCAACCCATTCCCCTGCATCCTGGGCCTACACCGTACTGTTTGCCTCTGTATGATGATGATGATGATGATAATGATGCTTACATTTTTTGTGTGCCCTACTGGATTCTAAATGTGCCCTTAGCTTGATAAAATCAAGGGGGGCCTAAACTATATGATACCCTCCAGTTGCCTTCTCGTCCTCCTCCCGTCCCATACTCCACCCCCCCCCCCCCCCCCCCCCCCCCCCCCCCCCCCCCTTCAACTTGCAAACTCTACCCCTCTCCCACCCACGCCCCTGCATCCCACCCACACCCACCCATACCTACCCACACCTACCCACACAGAGAGTGCGCGGAAGCGTATCAAGACAGCTACCACCACCACCCTCCTGGATGGATTCGACGTTTTACACTCTGCCAACGTGAATGAGTCCATTGTACTGTATGCCTCGATATGTCGATCCATCGCCAAGACATATGCTGACCGTACACATTCCGCCATGGACCGCGGCAGCGAGGGGCAAAGCCCCCCCCAGACCGCTGAAACTTTTACAGCCTGGAACGCTAGGATACAGAGCGACAACAAAAGCTTGACTGTGAGGGAAGTCTTTGGATTGCAGCTCATGACTGTAGCAGGTGTGTCATAGTACCGCCCATGTGACTGTAGTACAATACGAGCTTGACTGTGAGGGAGGTGTTAGGATTGCATCTCAAGACTGTTGCAGGTGTGACATACCACCCACACACACACCCTTACCCACCACCACCCACCCACCACCACCACGTCGCCCAAACCCACGCCACATCCCCATCACGCACCCACCCACCCACTCCTTCACCCCCTCACAGGCGTTGGAGAGACATTCGTGCTCCCCATACTGCAGCGCTACCCAACCTGGCACAACCTCTGCCAAGCCTTTGCCACAGTCAAGGACCAAGCACGCTCTACAGGCGCCGACCCTATCAAGGTTGCTCAACGAATGTTGTCTCCCATTCCTCTCGGCTTAGGATGCGCGGCAAGTGGTCGCACTATTGGCGAAATAGTGGCCAGGAAGATCTATATGATGCTCTTTCACAAGGGCTCCTGATGAGCATGTGCCTTTGCCTGCGCTTGCGCCTGTGTCTGTGTACATGCCTGTGCATGTGCATGAGTGTGTGCAATAAATTGACTATGTCCACATAAGGGCTCCTGATGAGCATGTGCATGTGCCTGAGCCTGCGCTTGCGCCTGTGTGTGTGAGAGAGAGAACATGTGCACAGGCACCGACCCCATCAAGGTTGCTCAACGAATGTTGTCTCCCATCCCTCTTGGGTTAGGAAGCGCGGCAAGTGGTCGCACTATTGGCGAAATAGTCGCCAGGAAGATCTGTATGATGCTCTTCCACAAGGGCTCCTGATTTGTCTGTGCCTTTGCCTGTGCGCTTGCGCCTGTGCCTGTGCTTGTGCCTGTGCCTGTGCCTGAGTGTGTGCAATAAATTGACCATGTCCACTTAAGGGCTCCTGATGAGCATGTGCCTGAGCCTGCGCTTGCGCCTGTGTGTGTGAGAGAGAGAACATGTCCACAGGCGCCGACCCTATCAAGGTTGCTCAACGAATGTTGTCTCCCATTCCTCTTGGGTTAGGAAGCGCGGCAAGTGGGCGCACTATTGGCCAAATGGTAGCCAGGAAGATGTATATGATGCTCTTCCACAAGGGCTCCTGATACATTTGTATCTACGCCGGTCTGTGCTTGTGCCTGTGCTTGCACCTGTCCAAGCTTGTGCTTGCACCTGCGCGTGCTTGTGCCTGTGCGTGCTTGTGCTTGCACCTGCGCGTGCTGTGCTTGTTCATTTGCATGCTTATACCTGTACGGTTTCTCAAAAGGCCCCCAAAAGTGCGCCGCAGGGGTAAAAACAAAAGTGCGGTATTGCAACAGATTTCAGGAAGGCCGTTGTCCTACCCGGGCTGTAACTGCCTCTTTGTGCGTGTGTATGTGAGTGTCTTTGCTTGTTCAGATTTGTGTTTGTGTGTGTTTGTGTGTTCAGATTGGTGTTCATGTTTGTGTATGTGAGTGTCTTCGTGAGTTCAGATTTTTGTTTGTGTGTGTGTGCGTGTGTGTGTATTCAGAGGTGTGTTCTTGTTTGTGTGTATGTATGTGAGTGCCTTTGTGTGTTCAGATTTGTGTTTGTGTGTGTTTGTTTATGTATTCAGATTTGTGTTCGTGTTTGTGTGTGTATGTGAGTATCTCTGTGTGTTCAGATTTGTGTTTGTGTTTGTGTTTGTGTGTGTGTGCGTGTTTTCAGATTGGTTAATAACTTACTTTATATTTTATTTTATTTTTATTGGTTAATAACTTACTTTATATATTTTATTTTTTTATTGGTTAATAACTTACTTTATATTTTTTTGGTTAATAACTTACTTTATATTATTTTGGTTAATAACTTACTTTATATTATTTTTTGGTTAATAACTTACTTTATTTTTTTTTATTGGTTAATAACTTACTTTATATTTTATTTTATTTTTATTGGTTAATAACTTACTTTATATTTTTTTGGTTAATAACTTACTTTATATTATTTTGGTTAATAACTTACTTTATATTATTTTTTGGTTAATAACTTACTTTTTTTTTTTTTTTGGTTAATGACTTACTTTATATTATTTTGGTTAATAACTTACTTTTTATTATTTTGGTTAATAACTTACTTTATATTATTTTTTGGTTAATAACTTACTTTATTTTATTTTTTTGGTTAATAACTTACTTTATATATTTTTTTTTTGGTTAATAACTTACTTTATATTTTTTTGGTTAATAACTTACTTTATATTTTTTTTGTTATTGGTTTATAACTTACTTTATATTTTTTTTTTATTGGTTTTTTTTATTGGTTAATAACTTACTTTATATTTTTTTTTTTTTATTGTTTTCACACACAGGGGTGCGTGGCCAGCTAGACACCCCCCACATTCCAGGTTTCAAATGCCTTTCTTGTGCCCCTCGCCCCAAGTTGAGCAAGGATGGGGGGGTCGCTATCTATGTCCGCACTTGCCTAAATGCTACTTTAGTCCATGAGGCACCTGAATTAGGCATGGCATGGATTCGCATACATGGAACACACATTGGTGTGTGCTATATCCCACATGCTAACAGCTCATACTACAAACATGGTGACGACTGCATTAGTATAGAGGACCACTTCCTCACTCTAGGTAAAATCATTGGGAACTTCCAGGAAAAAGGCAACGTTGTGGTGATGGGTGACTTCAACGCTCGGGTTGGTCTTGGTGTGGACAATGATGATACCGAGTTAGGAGATGAACCAGTATCCCAAACCAGTAGTACAGCCCCCAACCAAACCATTCAACCGAGGTGTAGCATGGACACAGCTCCCCCCAATCGATTGGGGGGGGCCCTACTCCAGCTATGTGTAGTAACTGGTCTTATCATCCTTAACGGTAGAACAGAAGGTGATATGCAAGGTGCACATACCTTCTTTGCAGATGGCATGGACAAGAAATCTGTCATTGATTATGCGCTAGCCGCCCCTAGTCTTCTCAACACCCCAGGAGTCAAGTTTAGTGTGGCTCCCAAGCATGACTGCCCTCTCAGGCCCGGGGGTGGAAAGTTTGACCACATGCCTATCACACTCCACATACCAGATGCTGCCCTTAGGCCTTCTCAAGGTACTATTAGTACACCTGCTGGTGGTAAACCTTCGCCCAAACTGAAATGGAAAGACAACTATGTCCAGATGTATGCACACACAATTAAGCGTGATCCAGACGTTAACCGATTACTTGACAATGCACTCCATAGCTCATCTATGGAAGATTCAGAGAAGGGGATTGCTAGTGCTATTGAACTAGCCATAAACAAATGCACACCATGTCACAAACCTGTAGCTAAGCGTAAGCACGGGCCCGTGAACGCATGGTATGATGATGAATGCAATCGTGCTAGACAGGCAGCAAGCCAAGCAGAACATCAACATGGCTCTAGCTCTGACTTGGCTGGTTCTATGCACAAGGAGTACAAGAGGATTCTCAGAAGAAAGAAGAGGAAATGGCTAGAAACCGCATTGGAGAACCTTCATACGAATCTTCGGCATAATCCGAAAAGTTTTTGGAAAGACGTGCGTGAGCCTAACAAGGCCACTACGGCAGATATCACAATTCATGATTGGACTGATTATTTTGCAGACCTCTTTGATGTGCAAGTAGGTATTGATCCAAGTCTGGATGCTAGGGACTTTGTCCCTCAAGCTGATGGACCTCAGATAGAGGCCGCACCAACATGGTTATGTCAAGACTTTACCACCCAGGAGGTGTTTTCTGTTCTCCAATCCCTACGGAAAAACTCCTCCCCCGGGGTAGATGGTATCCCTGCAGAATGGTACAGATTTGCTTCCCATGAGGCCAACTCCCGATTTGTACAAGCTACCCGTACCCAAATCCAAAGGCAGTGTGTATGACAAGGACAACTATCGAGGTCTTGCGGTGAGCAACTCCATAGGAAAGATCTTCTCCCTTTGCATGCTACGTAGACTAGATGATTGGTCAGAAGAATTCAACCTCAGAGCCGCTGGCCAATATGGATTTAGAAGTGGTAGGGGTACTGCAGATGCATCATTCATTCTTAACCATATTGTAGATAAATATAGAGAAAAGAAAAAACCACTCTTTGTGGCTTTTGTTGATTTCAAGAAGGCTTATGATTGGGTCAACAGAGACTTGCTATGGGATTGCTTAGCAAGGCTAGGAGTCAAGGACCCCTATCTCAGTATTCTGAAGTCCATGTATAATCATGTTGTTTTCCAAGTTCGCCTACATGGGGACATTGGATCCTCCTTTCCATCCCTTGTAGGAGTTAAACAAGGAGACCCCCTATCCCCACTCCTATTCGGTCTGTTCATTGATAGAATTGAATCGTTCCTCCAATCCAAGCTCCCAAATGTAGGGGCTGAGCTTAGGGGAAAGATTCTGCAACTGTTACTTTATGCTGATGACCTAGCTATAATGGCAGAATCCCCGGCAGATATGCAAGCGATGCTTGACTGTCTGAGAGATTTCTGCGAGGCTACTAAGATGGCTGTGAATATAAAGAAAACTGAGATTGTCGTTTTCAACAAACAATTCTGTGATGAGGCCCGCATGGATCCTGATTACAAATTTGTCTATGATGGAGCACAACTTTCTACAAAGTTATCTTTTATCTACTTGGGATCCCTCTTTGTGGATGGTGACTCAAGCAATCGTGCAAAAGCTGCTTTTTCTAGGATGCTCACTAAGGCCCAAAAGGCACACCACATGCTTCGTAGGCGATGCCATACTATGGAGATATACAATATTGATATTCTCACCCACCTGTTTGATTCTCTTGTACAACCTATCCTGAATTTTGGCTGTGAGGTGTGGGCTCCTTCTATTCTGAACAACACACTTATCTCAAATGACCATGCTTGTGAGAAATGGCATAGAGGTATACTTCAACAAATGTTGGGTGTTTGCCAATCTACTACATCTAATATTATCATGGAAGAGCTGGGTAGAACCCCGTTGTGTTTTGCTTGGCTTAAACAAGCTTTGCGCTTCTGGAACAAGACCATACATAAAGAACCTGAGGATCTCATTAGAATGGCTCTTGAGGAATCTTTTGACTCCAACACTGGCTGGGTTCATGACTTGCGTTGTGCTCTCCACAAGCTAGGATCCAGTAAAAACATCAACATTTTGGAGGCTGTCGATGTCGAAGGTATTATGTCTGAAGTTTTTGAGTCATGGAGGTTTAAGTACCCAAGTGACACCAATGCAGTTAGAGACATCCCTGATGAGAGAAGGGTTGGCTTTAAACGCCTCCGATACCAAAAATGGTTCGCAGCCAACAGCAATGATGAGAATGGCTTGATTCCCTCTACATCCGCCTTACATAAGCAGGATCAGATTCGTTCTATAGCACAGTTTAGAATGGGTTCCCATTGGCTGAACACAGAAAGAATGAGGGTGGTGGATAGAGCACACATCCCTCGCTCAATGAGACACTGTCAAATGTGTGGGTTCCAAAAACCTGAGGATGAAATGCATATGTTTGAGTGCCCTTTTTATAATGATATTCGCCTCCGCTACCAGAATCTGTTTACAGATATTTATAGGCATGTCCATGAGGATACCGACTTAACCGTATGGAATGTGGAATTCTGTGATTCCACATTCAGAACCTTTATGAATGGAAATGGCACTAAGTCTTTTTGGAGCAACCTAGCCGACTATCTTTCTACTTGTAGAAGAGCAAGACAGGAAGCCCTGGACTGCTTAGTGGCACCGTAATTTATTATCCCTTTTTTTCTTCTTGTGACTTCTCATTTGTTAGTGCTATAGAAATCCCTGGTTTCCGTGGTTATCGCACGGGGGGTATTGTTAACTGCCATGTGAACACGGTTAGACGCCATACCTGGAGTGTAGAACCTTGTAACTATTATTATTGTCAAGATGTGTAGCGAGATTTCCCCCCGGTTTGACGACTACGTCGAGCTGCACAGAATTTGAATGGGAATTGTACAGGGGGGTTAGGAGGGGGTCCGACCCTTGCTGGGGGTCAAGCAAACGGATTGGCGTAAACAAAAGAGGACGAGATTTTCCAGTTCTTGCCCCTCCGGATAATACCATATGCGCCTTAAGAATTGACAAGATTAAGTATTGGCAAATGTCATTCCCCCCCTTAAATTGGGTCTCAGAAAAGCAAGGCAAAACTAAATTGGCAAAGGGGTCTATGGCTTTGATTGACTCAAGTTCAGATCTGAAAATCAGTCGGCAAAGGGTCTTTTTGCTTAAATGTTGTTGTTAGATTTTCTTGTTACATGTTCACCGAGTAGTCTGCCCAAGCTTGCTATAAAATCATGTAACAATTCAAATCAGGAGCATTTAACTTACCAGACCGGAACATGGCTCCAGCGAGCCAAATTGCTGGCTTTAGCCATGTAATCAAGTTCAAGGTCATGTACATGTTCACCAAGTAGTCTGCCCAAGCTTGCTGGAAATAAAACCATGTAACAATTCAAATCAGGAGCATTAAACTTGCTAGGGCTTATTAGCCAGACTGTTACATGGCTCCAGCAAGCAAAATTTCTGGCTGTGGCCATGTAACCAAGTTCAAGGTCAAGTACATGTTCACAAATTCGTCTACCAAAGCTTGCTGAAAATAAAACATGAAGCAATTCAAATCAGGAACGTTTAACTTGCTAGGGCTTAATAGACAGACCGGTACATGGCTCCAGCCAGCCGAATTGTACAGTACCTTGGTAACCGTAACTTGGCAAAGGCCAACCACCTGGAGAGGTCTCAAGCTTGATCCTTAATCCGGTTTGGCAAAGGGTCGTTTGCCAAACCGTTGGCCAATACTAAAGGCGCGTACGGTATACATCTCATCTAAGCCTGTTGATCTTGCATGTCTGCTCTGATCCAAGAGGCTAAGGAAGTGAAGGAGCTAGCTAGAATAAGGAATGGATTCTCAGCCCTCATGCCAAGCAGCCACCTCTCTCAAGTAACCATGTCGATTTTGCATGGCTGCTCTGAAATGCAAGGCTAAGGAAGTGAAGGAGCCAGCTAGAACAAGGAATGGATTCTCAGCTCTCATACCAAGCAGCCACCTCTCTCATGTACGCCTGTCGGTCTTGAATATCCGCTCTGATCCGAGAGGCTAAGGAAGTGAAGGAGCCAGCCAGAATAAGGAATGAATTCTCAGCTATCTCGCCTAGCAGCCACCTCTCTCATGTACGCCTGTCGGTCTTGCATGTCTGCTCTGATTCGAAAGGCCAAGGAAGTGAAGCAGCCAGCTAGAATAAGGAGAGGATGCAGAGTTCTCTCATAACTCTCCCTAATAAAAAGGATGAACCACATCGCATGGAATACAGGTGCGTACACCATGATTGGCACACGCTCAAAATTGGCGAAGAAGAGAGCCTCAGTGGGTATTTTGATCGTTTGAAAGAGGGGAGAGGAGTAAAATGGGGGGGCACCAAAAATAGTACCGGCGTATCCAACAGATCTGATTATGCCCCAAGCCATCATCCCCACCCCCAGCTCGGCATGCCGTCTCCAATGGCAGATCAACAGGTTGATCACTGACAGTATAGCACTTGGAAGGATGAAGTAGCTGGACGGAAAGGCCGTGCCTTTTCTAATTTGTCCCCACAGTTGTACTAGGAAAGCCCAAAAGAAAAAACGGACTAAGATGGTTGTGAAGAACAGATTGCGACGTTGCACAAATTGCCAATATCTGATCTCATGATCCTCCCCGAATCCCCGTAACACGCAGTGCAAGAGTTCCCATACGCCAGAGACGGGGGGAAGAGGAAGACGAAGAGGAGGAGGGTCAGGGGCCATAGGAGCAGAGGCTTCTCCTACTGGATTGCTACCCTCATGTTTGAGGGCAGTTGCGCGCTGGGCCAGATCTTGTGTGATCAAGGCCATGTCTGTTGCACGCACAACAGTATTATCAGTGACACAACTTCAGCACTGCTAGTCTGCCAGGGCGATGTTCCCACCAGTTGAAGAGTCCGTTGCGTCCCAGGACACAACGTGGGGAGGGTCCGTTGACCAGAAGGAAGGGTCTGTTGGGTCGAAGGACGCAGGCTATACAATTGGTTGCGTCTCAGGCAGCAGAGCTGGGGGTCCTCCTGAAGTAACCTGGTCAGTATTATCAGAGACTCGACCGAAGGACTGACAGTCTGCCAGGGCGATGCTCTCCCTAGCTGTCAGCCGGTCCTTCTGCAGATGGAAAATAAGGCTGGCAGCTAGGAAGGCAGCGTCAGGCGTGCTGCTCCCTCTCCATATTGAAAACCAGGCGACCAGACGGGGCGGAGGAGTACTGCTTGTACTCCAGATGGACAAAAGGCAACAGGCAGGACAGATGCGTACTGCGAGTATATGGACATAATTGAAGTGAGGCAAACCTAACAAGCAAGCAAGCAAGAAAAAATGTACCCCCCAATCTTCATTTGGTGTGTGTGTGTGGGTGGGGTGAGTGTGTGGGGGGGGGGAGGGGGTGGGGTGTGTGTGTGGGTGGGGGGGGGGGGGGGGGGGTAAAGCATTATGAACAAAGCAGGTGCGTATCATTGAGGCCTGGTAGTGTTGTCTGAAGACGTAGGGTACCGGTTCACCAACAGATATTGGCATCAAGGAGCCAATGCACGTGCAAATGCAAACAGAGCCAACGAAGGACTTCAGGCGACCGCTGAAGAAGATCTCTGAATTCAGGTCCTCGATCACGAACGAGGTGTGCCAGGTGCGTGGCGTCAAGATATATGCTCACGCAAGAGTAGCTGTGTAGCAGCACAGAACTAACAGTGGCTAGTATGTTTGAGAAGACAAAGCGCCTATAGCCCAACCAGGGGGTAGGCTATCTAGTCGGTGCTTGATGCTTGTACATGTTAGGCTAGTGAGACAGGCTAAGAGCAACAGGGGTAGCGACTAGACAATCGCAAGCATGCTGAAGGCCAAAGGGTAGTTACCGTCAGGTAGGGGGATGCAGGCTGCTCGCGGGCTGAGGCAGCAGTAGGACTTAGTATAATAGTTTCAATGAAAGGAACCGAGCGAGGATCGAAAAAACAGGACACCCGGAAACCAAGAAACCAGAAAACCAAGAAACCAGGAACCAGGTGGTACTTAGCAGTACATTGGCGAGCTGCCCGATAGAGAAGTGGAGTCGAGGGCTACCATGGCATGGTACCTCAAAAGGAACACGGGGTTGGTTATCAGGAGTATGACGACGAAACTGCCCCCTGGGCCCCTGATAGGGAATAACACGCCCCGCCAGGCGTTCTCATTAGTTCGTGTTGCGGGCATTGGGCATGTGCATGACTGATCTGCAGCATGCTGCTGCCCCTCTACCAGCAAATCGATCTATGTACCGTAGTTGGTCGGCCCCTAGGGAGCTAAGACCTATGCGATGGGTACGCACAACGGAGCCGATTTTGCCGGTTTTTATTTTCTTGCGAAAAGTGGTTAAAACGGTTAAAATGTCCTCCCTCACATCTAAGCGTCCCGTGTTCGATTCTCGCAGGGGTCGGCTAATCGGCTTACCTAGTAGGGCACTTTTTCGCGTAAGGATCTCAGGGTTGCGGACTGTGGACGCGATGTTTTCAATTGTCGTTTCCCTCCTGTCCTGTGGACTCAATCTAGGGCCCTGTAGCATGTCTACGATTTCCCCTGGGGAAAATCGCATCTCCGTGCCTCTCGCAGCTCATTGCATCAGCTCATTGTGCTTGACAAGGAAATCTACTGTTTCGCAATGCGGTAGTACCTGCAGGTTGCGCAGTAGCAACTGTAGCCTCGGGAGTTGTTGTGCCTCCACGGAACTTCGGGGAGTCAGTGAGCTATTAACTTCATTAGCTGTACAAGCCAGTAAGCCACCTAGTTTAATAATAATGCCAATACCGTATGCCATTTGCACAAACGTTATAACGTCAAGCAGAATGCACTATGAAATAACTGATGTGTACCTTATGAAATATTTGTGCGTAATTGTCGTGCTATATTGATTCTTGACCCCCAAAATATTGAAGTGTACGGACAAGTAAGCACCTGCTCGTGCATTTTTCACCAAGGAGGTTGCCACTGCTGCCTGACTCACAATACACGCCCCCCTGGGCCGACCACAAGGGCACCCTACTATTGTTTAATTGCTGTGATTCAGCGTTTTGCTAAGTTCTTGAACTTGAAATTGAATTTGGTAACATGGCTCAAGCCAGCAATTTGGCTGCAGAAAAAAAAGACTTGCCAGGGAAAACGTAAACGTGCATAAATCGTATTCTTCTTTTTTGGCGGAGCCCCCCTTTTTGGGGGGTTTGAACTCGAACTTGAACTTGGTTACATAGCTTCAGCCAGCAGTTTATTGAGTTCAGCATGTAGGGGCTGATGGCAAGCGATCATCTTCTTGGATTCGATTGGATTGTTACATGTTTTTTTCAGCCAACTCTGGGCTGCTCACCGTTTTCCAATGTGAAGTCCCCCTGTGTGATACCCATGGAAGCCAGGGGGGCAACTGAGCAGATTTGGACATCCTGGGCCGGGACAGAATTTCAGTTTGGCCTGGGCCAGAAGGACATTTTGGGAAGCCTCGGGCCCATGTAGCCCTCCTGGATTTGATTTTTTTCTTTCGATACCCGGCCCATAGCCTCCACCAGCCATTATCTTGGAGTGGTTTAGGGCCTGGCCCAAAATTTGTGACCACACAATACATGATTAGTACCTTCATGTAGGGACCGGCATATCATATTGAAATTTAAATTGTTACATCCGTGTTATACAGTTACTCACAGGACGTGATGTTAAGGACACCACATCGTAAGCCGGAGCTAGCTATAGTCACCTTCTCATATGATGTTGACCTAAGGCGGGTATGATATCATGCAAATTGCATCATCTGATACTGTACATAAATCGTAACTTTAGCCAAGTCAGACTGTGTCAGGAACTACTAGGCTACGGGAGTCTGATCAGATGTCCTCATAAGAGCAAAAGAATGCAACATCCCAGCCCAATTAGAAGACGCGTACAGCCAGATCTGGCCGAAAATCCAGGTTACAAATCTTCATTATGTGTACTAGGCAAACCAGCAAGTCCAACACGCCAATCCTTAAATGAGGAAATATAGCTCCGGGCAGCTCCGTACAGTAAAACAAGCACGCGCCCCACCACTAACGAAATGCTGATGGTCAACCGAGGCCATCATGGTCAAGGATACCTTCAGTGCTTCTACCACCAACCCTTATATAGAGTTACGATATACAGCTACCCATACTATTTATATCTGTATCTAGGGATGTTATTATACCCGTCATATAATATATATGAATTATTTATATGAGTCAAATACCAACTATACAACCACCCATGTTAGTTATATATGCGTTTTATAGATACATAATCATATGGCATACCAGATATTACGTATCTGTGTCGCATCCATGTCGCATTGTGTTTGCGTGCAAGCCTCTGTGGCTCAAGATTATTTGCATGTGCTAACATCCCTGCAGGAGGCTCTTCACAGCTCTTCTTTTTAGCACCTACTTAGAAGCTGCTACTTTTTGCACCTACTCAGAAGCTACTTTTAGCACCTACTTAGAAGCTGCTACTTTTTGCACCTGCTTAGAAGCTGCTCCTTCAGAAGATGCCACTTTTAGCACCTACTTAGAAGCTGCGACTTAGAAGTTACAATTAGCTCCTACTTAGAAGCTGCTACTTAGAAGTTGCAATTAGCACCTACGTAGAAGCGGTTATTTGGAAGGTGCTCCTTTTAGCACCTACTTAGAAGCTACTTTTAGCACCTCCTTAAAAGCTGCTACTAAGAAGCTACTTTAAGCACCTACTTCAAAGCTGCTACTGTAGAAGATGCTACTAAGAAGCTACTTTAAGCACCTACTTAGAAGCTGCTACTTAGAAGTTGCTGCTGGTAGCCACAAAGAGAAGCCACAAATCTGCTACCTACTGGAAGGCCCTGTAGCGCATGATATTTGACAACACGTCTTGGATGTGGTCCTCATTGGGAAATCTTGAAGGATCCTATTAGCAGACAGCAGCATAAGAGGTAGCGTTGTCAGCATAAGTGTCGAGATGAAATAATAATAAATAGATAAATAAATAAGCAAATAAATCAACAAACCAACAAATGAATACATAAATCTTGAAGGATCATGTGAGCAGGCAGCAGCATACGAGGCAGCGTTGTCAGCAGAAATGCTGAGATGAAATAAAGGAATAAACCAACAAATAAATAAATAAATCTTGAAGGATTCTGTTAGCAGGAGCAGAAGAGGTAGTGTTGCTAGCAGAAAAACAGAAATGCATAAATAAATATATTGTGAAGGATCTTGTAAGCAGGTGCAGAAGAGGTAGTGTTGTCAGCATATAAACACAAATAAATATATAAATTGTGAAGGATATTGTGAGCAGGTGCAGAAGAGGTAGTGGTGTCAGCATAAATAATTAAATACATGAATACATACACAAATAAATACATTGTGAAGGATCTTGTTAGCAGGATCATAAGAGGTAGTGTTGTCAGTATAAATACATAAATAAGTATACACATAAATTGTGAAGGATCTCGTGAGCAGGTGCAGAAGAGGTAGTGGTGTCAGCATAGATACATAAATAAATTTACAGGGGGGGGGGGGCAGAAAGACAGATTTTGGACCGCACCTTCGATATGGTGTCCGATTCAGATGGGAGTTGGAACTGTGGACGTTTCATACAAAAATAGGGAAACAATCAAGTTTGGCTAAAAAGTTTTTTTTATATCCCACTTTACCATTTTACCCCCGGCTTTTACCCTACCTTTTTATTTTACCCCCCACCTTTTTATTTAAAACCCCCCCCACCTAATACACATAACCACCCCCCCCTTAAAATACCCCCCCCCTAATAATTTTAACAAACCTTATTTACTATACCCCCCCCCAATTACCTTTACCCCCACCCACGCCAATTAAACCTTATAATTTTTTAAACCATATTAACCCCCCCCCTTTAGTTTTAAACCATTTTTTTTTACCAACACCCTTTACCTTACCTTAACTTTACCCTAACCCCCCCCCCCCCCCCCCCCCACCCCCCCTTTTTAACTTAACCTTTAATACCACCCAACCCCCCCCCCAACACCCCCCACCCGCCTTAACAATTTACGAAAGTATTTTTTTACCTAATTAAAAATTTTAATACTTATTAATTTTTGTTATTTTTAACCCATAATTTTATAAATTATTATATACCTTTAAAAAAACCAAAATATTTTTTATTTTCAAATTTATTTCGCCCCCCCCTTTAGTTTATTTATTGATGTATTTAGAAATATTTTAATTTTACCATTTAACTTTTTGTTTTTATTTTTTACGCCTTTATATTATACCATTTTTTTTTAACCGTTTTTAAACGTTTTCTTTTTTTTTTATTAATTTTTTTTTTTTAACCTTTACCCCCCTTTTTTAAACCCCCTTTTTTTAACCCCCCCTAACCCAACCAATTTACAATACTTTTTAACCATTTTAACCAACCCCCCTACCAAATAATTTAAATTTATTAAAAATTTTTAACCCCCTTTAAAATTACCCCACTTTAACCTTATTTTTTATGTAACCCCTTACTTTTTTTTAAACCTAGTTTTTAATTTATTTTACCCCAGTTATTTTAACCCAACCTAAATTATTTATTTATTTTTTATGTTTTTACCCTTCCCCCCTTATTACCTTTTTAAACCCTTTTACCCCCCCCCCCCCCCCCCCCTCCTAAAACCCAATTGCCTCACCCTACCCCCCCTAAAATGGGGGTCATTCGAAAGATCTTTTAATGCCCATTTCAGTTATGCTCTTACATCTTTCATGGGGTTACCCAAACGTGATTTATCGCGAAGTTAAGATTTGGGCCGCTTTGGTTGAAAAAAACTTTGGACCCCTCTAACTTTTGTACAACTTTATTTTTGGCCCCCCAAAAAAAACTTTTTTTTTATATAGTTTGAGGATAGGCTCTATCCAAAGCGAAGATGCGGTACGGCAGCTTTTTTCTTGCCCCCCCCTCGTAAATTTATGCATAAATTGTAAAGGATCTTGAGAGCAGGTGCAGAAGAGGTAATGTTGTCAGCATAAATACATCAATACATTGTTTTTGAAGGATCTTGTGAGCAGGTGCAGAAGAGGTAGTGTTGTCAGCATAAATAAATATGCAAAATAATAGTTACAGTGGTGCGAACATACCTTGAGAGAGGGCAGAATAACTGTGACTTACTCAACAGTCTCAGGCAGTACGTTCTCACTGATCCAAATTTCAAATTCATTGACCAAATATCTGTGTATAAGCAGTTACTCATACAAAAAAACAGTGACAGTGGTGCACACATACCTTGAGAGAGGGCAGAATAACAGTGGCTTCCTCAACAGATTCCGGCATAACGTTCGCAATGATTCCAATTTCAAACTCCTTGAATCCGTTTTCCAAGAGAATCCTGTGCATGCATGCAACAAATGGTGAAATTTAAACCTCCTTGAATCTATTTTTAAACAGAATCTTGCTCATTCATGCATCAAATGGTGAAATTTAAAATCCCTTGAATCCGTTTCCCAACAGAATCCTGTGCATTCATGCAACAAATGGTGATATTTCAATCTACTTGAACCCGTTTCAATAGAATCCTGCGCATTCATGAAACTAAGTGCTGAAATGCGTTTCCGAAATTGAGCGATGCAGTTTGTTTCTCTTCAAGGACAGACATTCAAATCATGGCATTTGATCATGCCATTATGCCATCGTGTACGATTTCCAAATATAAGGGCTCCTGATACGTCTGTGCCTGCGCCTGCACTTGACCTTGTGCCTGTGTACATGCCTGTGCCTGAGTGTGTGCAAGAGAACGACCATGTCCAAATAAGGACTCCTGATGAGCATGTGCCTGTGCCTGCCCTTGCGCCTGTGTATGTGTACATGCCTGTGCCTGAGTGTGTGCAAGAGAACGACCATGTCCACATAAGGACTCCTGATGAGCATGTGCCTGTGCCTGCCCTTGCGCCTGTGTATGTGTACATGCCTGTGCCTGAGTGTGTGCAAGAGAACGACCATGTCCACATAAGGACTCCTGATGAGCATGTGCCTGTGCCTGCCCTTGCGCCTGTGTATGTGTACATGCCTGTGCCTGCACTTGCCCCTGTGCCTGTGTGCATGCCTGTGCCTGCACTTGCCCCTGTGCCTGTGTGCATGCCTTTGCCTGCACTTGCCCCTGTGCCTGTGTGCATGCCTGTGCCTGCACTTGCCCCTGTGCCTGTGTGCATGCCTGTGCGTACTACATGATGCTCTTCCATAAGGGCACATAATCCGTCCTTGTCTATGCCGGCCTGTGCCTGTGCTTGCATCTGTGTGTGCTTGTGCAGCATGTGCTTGTCCCTGTACACTGCCCAAAATGTCCCCCAAAGTGCGCCGCAGGGGTAAAAACAAATGTGCTGTATTGCAACAGATTTCAGGAGACCATTGTCCAACCCTGGCTGTAATTGCCTCTTTTTGTGCATGTGTGTGAGTGTCTTAGTGTGTTCAGATTTGTGTTTGTGTGTATTTGATTGCATTTTCAGATTTGTGTTGTGCCATGATCATGTCATTGTCACGCATTTCCTTCATTGGTGTTTAAGATGATAATTAAGCTGATGATGATGATGGCTACGGCGATGGTGACGATGGCGATTATGACGGTGATGATGACGGCGGCAATAATGATGGTGATGATGACGATAATGGCGATGTATACATTTTTCTGGGGCCTTTACTGACACAAAAGGTCCTCGCAGATCTCCGGAGTCAAGGACATACATGCATAATAAACAAAAAGTCATGTCACATCTAGTACAATATTAATTGCCACAAAGCATATAAATTGAGAAGTCTAGACGACAGACATGTAAAGAGAATCAACCAAGACCGAGCAAAGATTATAGCTCACCAGCAAGATGCAATAGTGGCGAGTAATCTGTAGTATAACATCAAGATGCAAAGGCATTCCAGCAAGATGCAATAATGATGATGATGATGATGATGGTGAGAATTCCATTTTTCCTGGTGCCTTACTGGACTCCAAATGTGTTCGCGGCTTGAGGAGTAATGGGGGACCTCTGAACATCATGCCAAAGAAAGAAAAGAAAAGACCTAATGACGACCTTTATCTTCGAATACCACTCGTGCTCTCGTCATATCTCCCGGTACCAAGCTTATTCAATCTATAGTATAACATCAAGATGCAAAGGCATGCCAGCATGATGCAATAACGATGCATAATGCAGACCTTTATCTTTGAATCCTACGCGTGCTCTCATCATTTCTCCCTTGACCAAGCTTACCTAAGCTATAGCATAACATCAAGATGCAAAGCCATGCCAGCAAGATGCAATAATGATGCCTGATGCAGACCTTTACCTTCGAATCTCAAGCAAGCTCTCTTCCTTTCTCCCTTAACCAAGCTTATCCAATCCATAGCATAACACCAACATGCAAAGGCATTCCAGCAAGATGTAACAACAATAATAATAATCATCATAATAATAATGATGATGAGGATGATGATTCAATTATTGCCCCCAAAAGAAAAACAACACATGATTATGCCTAATGCAGACCTTTACCTTCGAATCTCACGCATGCTCTCTTCATTTCTCCCCTGACCAAACTTGTCCACGTACTCCTTCGTCTTCTTCATTACATTGTCCAGCTCAAAGTGAGGATTTTTCTCCCGCTTTTTGGCGGTGGTAAGATTCAACAAGATCGACATCTCTGTGTTGGTCAGGACATAGGCCTCCTTGAACTCTGCAACAAAGAATACGGTGAATTGGAAGTCGGTGAGCAGAGCCGAGTCGGCTGGACAACTGTGTGACGATTATCATGGTCAGGACATAGGCCTCCTTGAACTCTGCGACCAAGAAGACGGTGAATTGGAAATCGATGTGCAGAGCTAAGTTGGCTGACCAACTATGTGACGATTTGCATTAGTCTCCCTTGACCCCGTCAAACTGCGGGCACATTTGGAGTCCAGGATTTAGGGCACCAGGATAAGTGCAAACCTCGGCCAGATGATGGCAAGCAGCCTTAAAGGCTGGATCCATGTAATCAAGTTCAAGTTCAAGTAAACCTCGGTGTTGGTGGGCACACGGGCTTCCTCAAACTCAGAAACAGCGAATTTCATGGCATTGCACTGAGTCTTTAACAACAACAACAGCAGCAACAACAGCAGGGGTGAGCAGGAGCATGTGGGGCATGGGATAAAGGAGCTGCCTAGCAGGAATGGATGATATATTACATTGTAGAGCAATAGACAGGACTTCACTGTCCCGAACAAGCCCATACCACAGCATCTGGCACATTCATGAACCGTTGAAGACAGCGCCTGGCCCATTTCACAGCATCTGGGTGGTCTTCTATGCCAGGGCCATGCTACTCAGGGTATTCAGATCAAATGCTGAAGAAAGCAATCCCTCAAGTACTGAGACAGAGGGGAATAGCATCGTACCATCCATTCCACCATCCTCCCCGGGTGGCAGAGCCATCCTAACTAGTCTCTAGTCGCAGGGAAGAACAGGGACGGCCGGGGGCAACAGGAAGATGATCGAAGGAACTCCAATCGAATCAAGTCTGCGGATCAAGTTTAGGCGATGGAAGCGCAGGCACAAGCAGTAGCCATCAATGAGTAATTTCTCGCTCCCCTGAAAACTGCTTCGTCAGGGGTCTTGCACTTGAAGGAGGGCGAGTTGAGGAGAGGGGACCGCGGGAGGGGGGGCGCAACGAGGGGGCGCAACCCATTCTAGGGATACTTCAAGGCCATGGAAGCCGTCGCCAACAAACAGGCAATACAAACCGGTACAAACCCTAGCTCACCCAGGGCTTTCAAATTTGAAAGCGCAGCCCGCAGATGGTTTGGTAGACAGCTCGGTCTTCTCATAGCATTGCTTGAGTTTCTCACCATCATCTCATCCTCATCCGAATATCGTCATGGACACCGCACCACGAATGACACGCTCTAGGGCCAAGGCCATGGGTGATGGTTCTACAACTCGTAAGTGCGAGCCCTGTCGCTTCGAGTTCTGCTACATTCACAGGCGAACGCGCGACCTTAGCATAGGCTCCCTATACATTCAGCGATAAGTGAAAGACGGATGCTACGACTTGGTACCTCTCACTTATCGGAACCTCTGGCCCAACTAGCTCCCCTGGACCTCGTCAAGCTGCGGGCACATTTTGAGTTCAGTGTGGCACCAGCATAGTATAACCACCGTCTTGTACTCATCTTTGCAACAGCAACAACTGCCCACTCCAAGCTCACCAGCATACCTCCTGGTGAGGTATCCTCAATTACACCTTCATGTATTGCTTTGCAGCTGCTGCAGTAGTGAAACCTACTCGAGGATCTAAGACTACAGCTGGCAAGGCTGTGAACAAGCTTGGTACATTCACTCCGGCGGCTGTGTCAAAGCTAGCCTTTTCCGAGAAGGTACGTGACAAAGACTTCCGATAGTTTAACTTATCGCCCAAGACTGTTTACCTGACTGGCCAGTGTATTTCTGTCCAGATATTGAATTGGGCTTTGGTGCTGCACATACAATTACTCCAGTCTCGCTGCAGCTTGCAATTCTGTACCAAATCATGCACAAGAATCCAAGGCTTCAAATTTGCAGCAACACGTTACTACCCTGAAAACAAATGCCACTACTGTGAGCCCAACTACTGCTCTGGGCACCATTACTGCACTTAACATCACTACTTAGAACGCCTCAGGGAAGCTATCTTGTTCACCCAGATCAGTCAGTAACAGCTTATATCAAAATCTCATTGCAGGAGCGCAACGATACATCAGAGGATTCTGACCAGAACAAGGTCGTTGAGCAGGAGCTTCAGCTATCCCCTCTTCCTGAGGTCTTGTCTGTTGATCCCCTTCCCGAGGTGGAAGAGCAGACCCCTGATCATGCCAGTGACCAGGCAGAGGTTCCATCTGCACCAGCTCCTGCCCCTGAGACTGAGGTGGTTGATGCTGATGCCCATGCTGAAGACATGTCCGCGGAGGAGCCCACTCCAGCCCCCATTGAGGCTGTGGAACCAGAGCAGGCATTGGAGGTCCAACAGCCCGGTCAGGATGACATGACTGGAGATGTCATCGTGGATGCAGTCCCTCCACCTTCTGCTCTGAAGCCTCAACTTCTTTCAGCAATTAAGTCTATGGAGGAGGCCGTGGCAGCGGCTCTTGGGGAGACATCTCCTGCCCCTCCTTGCGCTGGTCTTTCTCCTGGAGTACAGCTCCAACCCACGCCTTGTGTGGGTGAGCAGATGTCTCCCACTCTCGGAAACGGGGAGGTCCAGAAGCGAGTATCCATCTCCACCCCGATGGTGTCTCATGCAGTAACCTCAGCTAAGAAGGGCATTGTGTACACTCCTTACCCCAAGTCAGAAGGCGCTGAGGCTGATGAGGAAATGGGCGATGTAGATCCCTCCAACCTGGGAGATTACCTGGGCGACTCACTATACGGTGATTCTCTATACGGTGATTCTCCCATGGCTGGTATGTCTGACATGCCTGACATGTCTCCCATGGCTTATATGTCTCCTTTGTCTGCTATTCTCATGGCTCCCTCAGCTGCTGTCACTCCAACCATGGTAGCCACTCCAACTATGGCAGCCACTCCCAAGGCTACTAATCCCAAGGCAACTACTCCCAGGGCCGCTACTCCCAAGGTCGCCACTCCCAAGGCAGCTACCCCCAAAGCCGCTACCCCCAAGGCAGCCACTCCCATGACCGCAACTCCCAAGGCCGCTACTCCCAAGGCAGTTACCCCAAAGGCCGCTACTCCTCTGGACATGATGTCACCAGCATTTTCCGAGGTTCCTCAGGAAATGATGTCACCAGCACCTTTCGAGGCTCCTATGGATATGATGTCACCAGCATTTCCCGAGGCTCCTCAAGACATGATGTCACCAGCACCCGCACCTTTCGAGGCCCCTCTGGACATGATGTCACCAGCACTTTCCGAGGCTCCTATGATGCCAAGCCCATCCATGGCATCAGCATCTGAGCAGAAGGTATGTAGCACTAATGTGTTGATGGATGGATCTATCACCCACATGTCTCCGCATAGTACTTGAACATAAACTTAGACTTGTTCACGAGGCTCTAGCCTGTTTGGGCTGCTCGCTGTTTCACAATTCGACATGTGAAGCATTTTCTGACCAGAATAAGTAAACATGTTCTGTACAGTATTACTAACTGCCCACGAACCAGCCAACTCCTGTCTGACCCAATTGCTCCGTCTGATTGTTTCTGAATTTTTGCAACTGACAGCCAAGTCCTACCTGAACCAATTTCTCCACCCGCCTGTTTCTGACATTTTGCAGCCCCACAGCCAACTCCTATCTGAAGCAATTTAACCACCTGCCCTCTCTGATATTTTGCAGCTCGACAGCGAACTCGTGTCTGACCTAATGGAGCCCGAGGTGTCTGAGCAGGAGGCAGCTATTATTGATCAGGTTGCATCTAAGTCAATGATGAAGAGTACTGTTGCAGTTGCTTCACCATACGACCCAAGGTACAGTAGTGTCCTCGATTCCATCTTTTTCAACTCTATTCTGTGTCTCTATTCTGTGTAGGGATTTGGCTTGGGTCGCTAGGGCACTATTTCAGCTTAATTCCGAGGCACAGGTTCTGAATTTGGTCACTAGGACAATATTTTCATCTTTATTCTGAGGCGTGCGCAGAGTGCATTTCTGTGGACATTTCTGTGTTTTACTTGTCTGACACTTTTTCTCACAGTTTGCAAAGTTGCATCCAAACGCTCTCGGCCGTCACCCCAGCGCAGAATGAGGTGGATATCAAAGCAGGGCTAAGGACAGGAGCCAGGAGCATGATCAGGGGATAATTGTTTATTTGGGGGGCTACGAGTAGCAGCTTCTAAGCAGCTCCCTTTTCCTGTCCTTGGGCCAAATCTCAAGTCAGGTAGAGAGTCCGCAAGCTGATATGAAGGGCACAAATATGCAGATGAAATATTTGGGCTTGGCCCATTCCCTGGATAATGGAGAGGGCTGGAAGCTACCTTGTGTAGCCCCACAAAGAAACAGTGCAGGACACGTTCTGTTGTCGTCTTGTGAAGCTAAACTGGACAGGTCTTATCCATATGCCGAAATGCATTTGCTGTACGTCTTACTCTTCTGTCTGCACTGTAGTGTTCAAACTTGAACTTGGTTACATGGCTCCATCCTCTAACTTGAACTTGGTAACATGGCTCCATCCTCTAAGGCTGCTTGCAGTCTTTGGCAGTTACATGATCAACGAAAATGTATTCAGACGCTGGATTCAAATTTTGGATTCAAATGCTGGGTTCAAATGCTAGGTTTATCCTCATCTACAGCTTGAAGTCATGCCACTTGTCTATGCTAATCTCCCATGTATTGATCGCAGGTCAATCCGTCAGCTGAAGAAGGAGATCAAGGCTGCTTATGCGAAGCAGGAGGTGAAGGGTCTGCTTGAGGATGATGGCGAGACTGAAGCCGAGTTCAGTGAGGTGAGCATACCCCCCTTGGATTTTTTACCAGACAGATGGGGTACAGCAATGATGTTGACAAGTCCCAAGCCCCCCTTGACTTTGTTAAGCCGCGGGCACCTTAATGGTCCAGCCGAGCACCAGGAAAATATACATCACATCAGGTCTCGTGCCAATCTTCAATTGAAAATTAGTACGAGCCGCCACAGGACGTGAGATTGGGGGATCCCATCCGCTTGCGTGTACCGTACATACTGGAGAATGGCTACTATGTTGGCTTGATTCGGTTTCGCAGACAGCAACTGCGCCTGAGCTTGGACAACCTCTTAATTACCTAGATGACATATCTAACCAGAAACAAGTCATATGCAGCATCGCAAGTGATGCGGAAAATTGGCGGGGTGTGTTGGCAACGGAACGACAGGTGGCAACGATGGAGCTCACAGAAGACAGTTATGAGGCAGTTGGCTGACCTGTCAGGCTTCAATTTTTATGTAGGTCGGTCGGTCAAATGGACAAATGGGTAACCCTAGGAGCTTCCGCCCCCCAGAATGGGGGGTCTGTCTACCACTCTGATGAATGGCCTCTTATTAAATAACGTTGTGTCCCCCTTGCAGAATACTGGAGACTTGCTGGCATCAGCCATGGGCGACATGAGCATTGGCGCTCCTCAAGGGCCCCTTCGAGGCCTTCCCCTCCCTCAGGGAACCCACGTCCGATTCGATGATGAAGGGATGATGACGGGTTCCCATGTCCGATTTGATGATGAGGATGCTTGATTCGATTGAGCATCTCTTCCATGCTGATTGAACATCTCTCCCATTATCTCTTCCATGATGGGGATGCTTGATTCGATTGAACATCTCAACTGCCTGATCCATAGTAACCCATGCACCTCATGGGTAATTATATATGGGGAGAGAGTCTTATGGGGAGATCTGCTTTGATAAGGATGTTGATGTTGATGCCTTAGTAATGTTGGTGCCTTAGTAATTCAGTGGATGATTTGGAATCGACAGTCGTAGGTCGCACCTCGACTTTTTGGGGTCCAAATTATTACAATTCTGTAGATTTGAATTGAATTGCTGTAGATAGATAGTAACCCATGCACCTCATGGGCTTAGATATGTTGTTGAAGTAGTAACAGGCAGCTTGACATCCGTATATATGTTAGTTGAGTGATATCATTCACCTCATGGGCTTTGGTACGTTAGTTGGGATATCATGCACCTCATGGGCTTTGGTACGAGTTGTTGGAGTAGTTACAGGCAGCTTGACATCCTTAATCAGCCCACATGATGGTAATGATTATTCTGAATTATTTCAGGTTGGGCAAGTTCCTACAGCCTAGTTGGGTACCTTTGGATTGTAACATATTTACACTACTATCCTCAACAACAACAAAATTCGAACTGAATCCTGGGTGACTCTGGTTTGTGTCGGGAGACCCATATGGGATTAAATTCCTTCCAATAACTTCAACTAAAAAATCTCGAGGGGGGTGGGGTGGGGGGGCAGATGTTGGGCTGCATTTTCAAGATGGTATGTCCGATTTAGATGTGAGTTGGAATTGTGGAAGTTTCAAACTAAAGGGGGGGGGGGGGGGGTGGGGGGGGGGGGGGGGGGGGGGGGGGGGGGGGGGGGGGGGGGGGGGGGATATAAATTTGGGAAAAGATTTTGAACACCTAACCCCCCCCCCCCCCCCCCCCCCCCCCCCCCCATTGGCAAGACATTATATAGCCCATTCCAGTTATGCTCTTACATCTTCGGGTTGCCCAAACGTGATTTATCGCGAAGTTAAGATATGGGTCAAAACAACTTTGGACCCCTCAAACTTCCTGTATACTTTATTTGGGGGTAAAAAATGTGTAATCGTATCTCGAGGATAGGCTCTATTTAAAGCGAAGATGAGGTACGGCGGGGGGTAGTGAGGAAGTTATTTTCATATACCTTTGCAGTCATGTGGGAGGCTGGACAAGTCTTTAAACTGTCTAATCAGCATATTATGCTACTATGCTCCCTGATTTAAGTGATATATCATGGGTGTGGGGGGGGGGAGGATTTGGAATCGGAAGACGGTAGGCAGTCCAGCATTGGCTGAAAAACATTTAACATTTCAAATCCATGTGGGAGCCCACCTTTCGGCGACCAGATGGTCAACTATTTTTGCTGACCTGGACAAGTATTTAAACTGACAGCGTAGTTGCTGACCTGGACAGGCATTTAAGCTGACTAATCCGCATTGTGAGCTCCCTAGTTTTTGTGATAGTAACGGGGGGACTTTGAACTGGACAGTGAGCAGCCCAAAGTTGGCTGAAACATAATGCGCCAATTTGTACCAATCCAAGTAAACAAAAATGGGGAAAAGTGATTTGTTCGCGTTAACATTTTCCTGGTAATTGTTTTTTAATGCCAAACGGCGAGCAGCCAAATTGCTGGGTGAAGCTATGTAACCAAGTTTAAGTTCAATCCAAGTCGAAAGCACTCATAGAGCGGGGACTCCCAGCTCTGATCATAGAACCTACTAAGATGTAAACTCAACTTCCAAGCATCATATACCAGGGGGCACGGTACTACAGTTTGTCATTTTGGCTTGCGCTTTTGATTCAACTAAATACGGAAATCTGCGCGCTGTGCCCAGAGGGGGGTTACTAAATTGCGTCAATCGCGCAGTCGAGCTTCAAAACCTTGCAGTGTCGTACCCTGCTAGGGGCATGTGTGTGTGGCACTTGCTTTCTATCTATACGCATGATGCCTGGGTACAACATGAATGCCCACGATATAATACCGCTCATCTAGAGGTCAGTTTTTCCGTCGCGTTCCCGCTTTTGTTTGGGGACAAGATCATATACTCTAGCTTACGCTATGGTGTCCTTAACTTCACGTCCTGTGAGTAACGGTATTACACGGATGTAACAATTTCAATTTCAATTGCTTTTTATACGTGCACCTCATAGGCACCTCGTAGTAATTATCTTGCTTATATATTTGAGGTTGGGGGGGGGGGGGGGGGAGGTTTGGGGGAGCTACCTACCTAATCGGCTAGCCGCTGGACTGTAGCACGTTCAAGTTCAAATTTAAATTTGGGGGCACTACCTACCTAATTGGCTAGCCGCTGGAATGTAGCACCTTCAAGATCGAATTCAAATTTAGGGGAGCTACCTACCTAATTGGCTAGCCGCTGGAATGTAGCACGTTCAAGTTCAAAATCAAATGTAGGGGAGCTACGTACCTACTTGGCTAGCCGCTGGGCTGTAGCACACACAGTGCTATGACATCGAGTCCAACATCAAATTCAATACATCATCATTTTCTGTTTGTCCACACTGCCGTGAACAAGCCACAATTTGAATTTGAATTAAATTTCAAATTGAGCACATATTTTCTGCGAATATGGAAGCTGGGTTTCCCACATTACCGTGCACCAGCCACACTTTGGATTTGAGTTCAAATTCAAAGCATGATCTTCTCTGCGCACATGGCAGCTGCTTTGCCCGCACTGCCATGTACCAGCCACACTTTGAATTTGAGTTCAAATTCAGAACACCATCTTCTCTGCGCAGATGGCAGCTGGGTTTGCCCACACTGCCGTGTACCAGCCACAATTTGAATTTGAGTTCAAATTCAAATTCAGAGCACCATCTTCTCTGCGCAGATGGCAGCTGCTTTGCCCGCACTGACGCACTGACGCATACCAGCCACAATTTAAATTTGAGTTTAAATTCAGAGCACCATCTTCTCTGCGCAGATGGCACATGCTCTGTCCGCACTGCCGTGTAGCAGCCTCAAGTTGGATTTGAGTTCAAATTCAGAGCATCATCTACTCTGCGCAGATGGCATATGCTTTGCCCGCACTGCCCTGTACCAGCCACAATTTGAATTTGAGTTAAAATTCACAACACTATCTTCTCTGTGCAGATGGCAGCTGGGTTTGCACGCACTGGCATTGACCAGCCACAATTTAAATTTGAGTTCAAATTCAAATTCAGAGCACCATCTTCTCTGCTCAGATGGCAGCTGATTTGCCCGCACTGACACATACCAGCCACATTTTGAATTTGAGTTTAAATTCAAAGCATGATCTTCTCTGCGCAGATGGCAGCTGCTTTGCTAACATTGCCGTGTGCGAGCCAAAGGCTCTTCTCGGACATCTCCCTGCTAAAGCCCATACCAATTAAAAGCTCCAGCCCCGCCTCCTTCTTCGCATTTGCAGCGTCTGCTTTCTGTATCTCTGAGCTGCCTGCAGATGACAACATATAATGGTGAACGGATAGTGATCACACTTTTTTCTTTGTTTTGTTTTTGTTTATGACGCCTCCTCCTTCGCGTTTGCAGCATGAAGGCAACACCACCAGCTAATATGAAGTACATTTTTAATTTTGTTTTGGTTTATGAAGCTTTGGTCTGTGCATAAGCAGCATCCACATTCGTCCAGCACTCCTCCCTTCAGGGATGTTTGTTTCCGCTATATATAGCGATCGCTAGTTTTACCCCGTTTTGGAGAAATAATCGTTATAAAATAGTAAACAAAAAGTTTTTTTATTTTTTGCCCCAAATGCCCCCCAAAAGCTATAAAAAGCTTTAAAAAGCACTAAAACGCTGTCCCTGGAGGAGGCCTACAACCATAAAATAGTAGGGGGCCCTGGCGGGTCCCCTGGAGGTCGGCCCCGGGGTGGGGTATGGTACACAATGGCGTCTGGGTTTGTAGTTCAGTTGTATAAAATTGTAACATTTCTTATTGAATGTTGAAAAATATGGCAAAGTTGTCCATGTGGGTATGCCAAGTTGAAACGACGTGCAGCGAGATACGGTACATTTGCTAATTGCAATTGCCAACAACTTGATTGTTTGAAAGATTTAACGTAGATTGTCATGCTATGTTTATGTCTGGGATTGGCATCCACTGGTATGCTTGTACTTGTAAAACTTGGAGAACTGTGGGAGAGCCGCATGTATACAATTTATTGTAGCAGATGTGTGAATGCAGATGAGGCGGATGACTTCTTTCTTGGGCTGTTTCTGATGGATGTGGAACATGGTTTTCGTGTGTCTACGATGAGAGCTTGTTAGTCAGCTATTGTGTTGGACATGCCAGGTCCCTAGATTCAGGTCCCTAGATTGAGTCCACAAGACAGGAGGGAAACGACAGATGAAAACACCGCGTCTACAGTCCGCAAACCCTACATTCATACGCGAATAAGTGCTCTCCGGGGCAAGCTTTCGACAGCAGGCTGGTTCCCAAAGTGCACCATTCTGCAGATACAGCAACTCCCAAGGAAGTTGAGAAGCAAAGTTGTTCCTTGCTTTGCGGGTATTGAACTTGCTTTCAGACTATTCAAACAGCTTTGCGACTATTGGACAAGCGAGGCTTTGCATGTACTGGTGTTGCGACTATTCAACTTGCTTTGCAAATTCAACGCATGACAGAACAGACTACCATGCAAGGTACACGGGTGGGCAAGCAATTGTGGCAGAGAAGTTGTGGCGCGATGTTGCGTATTGGACTTGCGACCATGCAAACTGCTTTGCAAGTATTACGCTGCAAAAATTACGTATACCGGGATACGGCAACTGTTCATCGAGGGCAGAGAAGTTACAAAGGTGAAGGAGAAGAACGAAAGAATCGAGCACGAGTCGCTTAGACTTCTGAGTACTGAATTGACCGGCTTATTTGACCGGCTTTCTTGGGAATATTTGAAGATGTGAAGATGTGAAAAAACAGCACCAACTACACGATATCGCGTAAGTATCGCATAGGTCTGTCCCCCTAAGGGGGCCGACCAACTAGAAAAAACCCACTTTCAGACTTGAAAAAACATCACTGCCTCCCTTCCCCACCCTACGCAAGCCCCACGCAAGCAGATCAGTTTTCCCCAAAGCCCTGAGTCGTCAAATACCAACCCACCCCACAGAAACAAATTACAGTGCACAACCTACCCTACCCAAGCTACCTACCTGTTGCAGTCACAGCCGTGCGCGGCCGTGCGTTTTGGCGTGGCTTGGGTGGCTGAAAATGGAAGCTATGGCTTGTGTCATTACATTTTGTACTGGGGACTCCAGGAGTGTAAACTAGAAGAGTTTATTATAATAATTACGTGATTATTATAATTGTATGATCTAGTAGAGATTAAACAAATTATTATAATTATAACGGGATTCTATATCTTATATTGTATTCAGATTATTATGCAGATATTATGTATATTATATATATTTTTTACCTAGTTTAATGTGATTCTTACTCAATACTACCTACCGGTTGCATTAACAGCCGTGCGCGGCCGTGCGTTTTGGCGTGGCTTGTGTGGCTCAGACACAGCCGGCTTGGGCCGGGGATTTAGCGGAGGTGCAGCAGGTGTGCCATAGCTGTCTTTCGGTGTGTCATCCAGCTTGGTTCGCTTGCTCGGGAGCAGTTGCAAGTCTGTGCAGCTTCTGCCACCTCCACCTCCATCTGCACCACTACCAGCAGGTATGTCATAGCTGTCCATTGGTGCATCAGCCAGCTTGGTTCGCTTGCTTGGGAGCTGTTGTAAGTCTGTGCAGCTTCTGCCATCTCCATCTGCAGCTGCACCACTACCAGCAGCAGCAACAGCATTATCACCGCTACCACCAGCACCATCAACCTGATTTCGATTTCGGCGGGCCATTGCGAGCTCCAATAAGGAGCCTCGTTTAACACCAACAGGAGTGGCACCACTACCACCACCAGCACCACCACCAGCGGCGGCACCACCACCACTACCACCACCAGCAGCAGTAGCACCAGCAGCAGCACCACTAGCAACACCGCCACCAGCACCAGCACATCCAGCACCACCACCAGGAGCAGCACCACCACCAGCAGCAGCAGCACCACTACCACCACCACTAGCAACACCGCCACCAGCAGCAGCAAATCCAGCAACACCACCAGCAGGGACACCACCACCAGCAGCACATCCAGCAGCACCAGCAGCGGCTCCACTAACCCGATCAACATGCTGACCACCAATAGCTCCAGCAGCTGCAGCGCTTTTACTGCCACCTGGACCAGCCACAGCCCTAGAAGCATTAGCCCGGACACCCGCATCCTTTCTTATAGCAGCAACGACAGCGGCATGACCACCACTAGCACCATTAACACAGCTCACAGCTTTGCTACCTGTAACAACATCAACACCAGTACCCTTACCATCACCACCAGCACCCTTCCCAGCACCATCACCACCAGCACCCTTCCCAGCACCATCACCACCAGCATCCTTCCCAGAAACATCACCACCAGCACCAGCACATTTCCTGGCAACATCAGCAGCACCACCCATGTCGACATCCGCCTTCTCGTCAAGGGCCGGGCCGCCAGCTATGATCGCATCCACGTCATCCTCATCATCCAGGTCAATGAAAACCTCCTCTGAAGGCCCGGGTCTTGGTGGAGGCTGGGGGGCTTTGGACAAAGGTGGGGCAGCTGCTGCTCGCCTCAATGCTGTATTGCCACCTGCAGCGGCCTGCAATGGGGTACCGCCGACACCAGCCCCCCTAGCGGTGGTGGTATTTGACTTTTGGGTCAAGCCTTGGGGGCGGAAGAAGTCAAGAAGGGTCTGTTGGAAGGAAAGGAGTGAGAAGTCGGTTTGTTTACCGTACTGACAGAAAAATTTAACTCTTTGAAAGATTTCACGGTCATTTTTAGGGGGGTTATTATAATTTCACGTTTTAATTTCACGTTTGTTTTGCAGAGGGATATGGTTTGACGTTATACATTTCACGGTTCAATTTTTAATAAAATCCATTTAAACGTTTCAACTTGAACATGTTACACTGATTCATTGCCTGTTCTTAAAATCACAATACAGACTTGTGATAACATTGTGTACCGGTACTCATGAGTGTGGTGTAGGTAGTAGTGTTCATACTATTACCGTAGACCATGTACCGTTGTATCAGGGTACATGGTTATAGGGTCTGCAAGTAGGGTAGTACTCTGCATCAACTCATTTAATCACTACATTTCCTGCTCACTTAATTTGAGTCCTAGCACCTGCAACTAAGGAATCTCATAAACAAGAGCACACAGTGTTCATGTATTGCTCAGCTAGCTGCTCAGTTAATTTGAGTTCTAGGACCTGCAACTAAGGCATCTCATAAACAGGAGCACACAGTGTTCCCCAGGGGCCCAAACCCTAATATCGCCCTGAAACTCGTTTTCACGGTTTTTTCGTCGCGTAATAAGTATCCGCCACGATTTCACGGTTGCTCCCGTGAAATTAAAGCGTTAAATTTTGCCGTCAGTACGGTAATGGTTTTTAATGGTTTGTTTAATGGTTGTGAAGTTCCACCAAAGTGAGATGCAGTTTTTTTTAATGGTTTTTAAGTTGCATCAGAGAGAGACGTCAGTTTAACAATCACTTTTAATGGTTTTAATGGTTTGTTTAATGGGTTTTAAGTTTTCTTAAATGCTATTTTTAAAGAGTTGTTGTTTCTCACCAATCGTTGCTGTTTTAGGCTACAAGAAAATTGTGGGGGGCCCTGGAGGTCGGCCCCGAGGGTGGGTTATGGTACACGATGGCTTAAGGGTTTGTAGTTCAGTTGTCTAAAATTGATACATTTCTTGTTGAATGTTGAAAAATTCAAAAATATGACAAAGTTGTCGACGTGGGTATGCCAATTGAAACGACGTGCAGCGAGACACATTTCCCAATTGCAATTGCCAACAACTTGATTGTTTGAAAGATTTAACGTAGATTATCCTGTTATGTTTTATGTCTGGGCTTGGCATCCAATGGTATGCTTGTACTTGTAAAACTTGGAGAACTGTGGGAGAGCCGCCATGTATATGTCATTTATTGTAGCAGGTATGTGAATGCAGTTGAGACGGATGCCTTCTTTCTTGGGCTGTACCGAATGGATGTGGAACATGGTTTCTGTGTGTCTACGATGAGAGCTTGTTAGTCAGCTGTTGTGTTGGACATGCTCCAGGTCCCTAGATTAAGTCCACAGGACAGGAGGGAAACGAAAAATGAAAACACCGCGTCTACAGTCCGCAACCCTGAGATCCGTACGCGAATAAGTGCTCTCCGGGGCAGGCTGGTTCCCAAAGTGCACAATTCCGCAGGGATAGCAAGTCCCAAGGAAATCGAGAGGCGAAGTTGCTCTTCGACAATTTGATTGAACTCGCTTTCAGACTATCCAACCTGCTTTGCGACCATTGCCCTGCAACCTTGCGGCATAGCAACTGTTCATCGATATCAGGAAGTTACAAAGTCGCCAGCAATGCGCTGGAATCTAAGCAACGACTCGTTTATATTTCAGAGTTTTCTGTTAACCGGCTGATTTGACCGGAGTTCTTGGGAAAAACAGCACCAACAGCACCAACTACACGATTTCGCGTCAGTATCATTAGCATAGGTCTGTCTCCCATAGGGAGGCCGACCAACAGTATCGAACACCAAAACCACCTCACCACCACCACCTCACCGCCACCGCTTAGTAAGCCGCCTTCATGAAAACACAAATTACCATGGGGGCCTTGATCGCCTTGGAGGAGCCAAACACCACAATACACCAACACCACACCACTCCAACACCACACACAAATTACCTTGGGAGCCTTGAACGCCTTGGAGGAGCCACACACCAACACCACACCAGTACTACACCACCAACACCACACCAACACCACCAACAAAGTACCTAGGGAGCCTTGAACGCCTTGGAGGAGCCAAACATCAACACCACACCAGCACTACACCACCAACACCACACCAACACCACCAACAAAGTACCTTGGGAGCCTTGAACGCCTTGGAGGAGCCAAACACCACACCGCACCAACACCACACCAGAACCACATCAACACCCCACCTCACCCCACAACACATCAACACCACACATAACTTACCTTGGGCGCCTTGAACCCCTTGGCCATCACACGCCTTGGCCAACACACCACACCAACACCACACCACACCACTCCTCACCTCGGCACACCACTCCACACTCCAACACACAACACCAACACCACACCACTCCTCACCAACACCACACACAAATTACCTTGGGAGCCTTGAATGCCTTGGAGGAGCCAAACACCACAACGCACCTCACCAACACACCACACCACTCCTCACCTCAGCACACCACTCCACACTCCAACACACCACACCAACACCACACCACTCCTCACCAACACCACACACAAATTACCTTGGGAGCCTTGAATGCCTTGGAGGAGCCAAACACCGCAACGCACCTCACCAACACACCACACCACTCCTCACCTCAGCACACCACTCCACACTCCAACACACCACACCAACACCACACCACTCCTCACCAACACCACACACAAATTACCTTGGGAGCCTTGAATGCCTTGGAGGAGCCAAACACCACAACGCACCTCACCTCACCAACACACCACACCACTCCTCACTTCAGCACACCACTCCACACTCCAACACACCACACCACTCCTCACCAACACCACACACAAATTACCTTGGGAGCCTTGAATGCCTTGGAGGAGCCAAACACCACAACGCACCTCACCAACACACCATTCCACACCTCAGCACACCACTCCACACCTCCACACACCAACACCACACCAACACACCAAGACCAACACCACACACAAATTAGTAAATTACCTTGGGTGCCTTGAACGCCTTGGAGGAGCCAAACACCACAACACACCAACACCAAACGCAAATTACCTTGGGCGCCTTGAACGCCTTGGCCATCGACTTGGTGTCCAAAGGTGTGGGGGGCTCCTCCCCCATCACTACCACGGCATTGCTGTTCTGGTCCTTGCTTGAAATGGGAAACAGGCTTGCCTCTTGCTGCGGTGCGGTGTTGATGGTTGGTGGTGGTTGGTGGTTGGTGCGCAGGTGATGGATCACGAGCACCATGATTTGTTTATTTATTGTTACCACATTTAAATATATGTTTGTCATATGTTGTGTGCCTTTGTTAGTTCTTATTCAGTTTATTTGTACATTTATTTGCTTGCTGTTCTGGCCAGAGTCCTTGCTTGACATGGAAAACAGGCTTGCTTCTTGCTGCAGTGCGGTGCTGGTGTTTGGTGTTGGTGTTGGTGTTTGGTGTTGTGTGGTGCCCAGGTGATGGGTCACGAGCATCATTATTTATTTATTTATTTTTACCACATTTAAATATATGCTTATCATATTTTGTGTGATTTGTTTTAGTGACTTCATCTGTTGGCTGTCGGTTTCAAATGTGCACAAAAAAATTGAAAATGTGATTCGTTTTTTGCCTTTCATCGAAGTGTTTCGGGGATATCCACCCTCTCCTAGGAGGCGACTGGATAAAAAAGCTGAGCTTTAAAATAGCAATCCTCCTTCTAGCTGCACATGGCTAAATATCGAAAATGTGGTTCGTTTTTTTCTTTCGACAAACTGTTTCAGTTTCAGTTAAGTGTTTCAGGAATATCCACCCTCCCCTTGGAGGCGACCAGGTAAATAAGGTGAGCTGTACAAATATGGCTCAATATTTAAAATGTGATTCAAGTGGTGTCCTTCAAAAAACTGTTTTGGGAATATCCACCTAATCCTCTAGGAGGCGACTGGGTAAAACAAATGAGCACAAAAAACAAATGAGCACAAAAAACAAATGAGCACAAAAAACAAATGAGCACAAAAAACAAATGAGCACAAAAAGCAAATGAGCACAAAAAACAAATGAGCACAAAAAACAAATGAGCACAAAAAACAAATGAGCACAAAAAACAAATGAGCACAAAAAGCAAATGAGCACAAAAAACAAATGAGCACAAAAAAAAAAAAAAATCCTTCTAGCTGCACAAGACTCAACATTTCAAATGTGATTCAAGTGGTGTCCTTCAAAAGAGTGTTTCGGGAATATTCACCCAAGCCTAGGAGGCAACTAGGTAAAAAAAGGTGAGCTGTAAAATAGCATCATTCCTTCTAGCTGCATATGGCTAAATATTGAAATTCGATTCAGGTGGTTTCTTTTCACTAACTATTTTAGGAATATCCACCCAACCCTAGGAGGCTTGTAGGTAAAAACAAAATATATTCCAGAGGCTATATATTTATAATAATAATATTGATAAGATTTAGATTTAGATTATTTTTACCTAGAAGCCTATTTTAGGAATATCCATCCAACCCTAGGAAGCATCTGGGTAAAAAAAGGGTGAGCTGATATGAGCAAAAAAGTGAGCATCCAACCCTAGGAAGCTTCTGGGTAAAAAAGTGAGCAAAAAAGTGAGCATCCAACCCTAGGAAGCTTCTGGGTAAAACAAGGGTGAGCTGATATGTATGCATGGTCCAGTCCAGGGGTAGGACAAATAGGCTAAAGGGACTTGCCCAACCGTATAGATGTGGAAAGGTTGAGCTTTCTCTCTCTTTCTCTTTCTCTCTCTCTCTCTCTCTATATATATATATATATATATATATATATAAAATAAGATTGTATCAATTTATTTTAAAAACGAAGCATGCTTCTCCTAACCTTGGATTGCGCGTCTGCTGTGCAGAGCAAGGTAACAACTTCTGGAAATTAAAGTACAAGCAAAAACAAAATTGTAAATGATAATATTGTATTACGGTATATTTATTTGTTTAAACTCCTAAACCTACAACACCACCCATTTCCTTGGCTTGAACATCTATTGTGTAGAGCCAGGCAACCACTTCTAGAAGTGATTAAGTACAATCAGTAACACAAAATGTTTTTTAAATTATAATATTTTATTATTTTTATTGATGTGCCCCCCCCCCCCCCCCCCCCCCCCCGACCCACCCAGCCACAAACACACACTATTACCTTGGCTTGAACGTCTATTGCACATAGTAAGGCAACAACTTCTGGTAGTAGTATCATGGGAAAGCGAACGCCAACCAAGTGGCTGCCCTGTAAGAGGAGGCGGTTAGTTAGTTAGGTTGGCTGTTAGTTAGTAAGTTAGTTAGTTAGTTAGGTTGGCTGTTAGTTTGTAAGTTAGTTACTTAGTTAGGTTGGCTGTTATTTTGTAAGTTAGTTAGTTAGTTAGGTTGGCTGTTATTTTGTAAGTTAGTTAGTTAGTTAGGTTGGCTGCTAGTTAGGAAGTTAGTTAGTTAGTTAGTTAGGTTGGCTGTTAGTTAGTTAGTTAGTTAGGTTGGCTGGTTGTAGGTTCATGGGAAAGCGGACGCCCACCAAATGGCTGCCCTGTAAGAGGAGGCGGTTGGCAAGTTAGTTAGTTAGTTAGTTAGTTAGTTAGTTAGTTAGTTTGTTAATTAGTTATGTAGTTAGGTTGGCTGGTAATAGTCGTATCATGGCAATGCGTATGCCAACCGAGTGACAGCCCATTGAGGAATGGCGGGACGGTTGTCACACAAACACACAATGACAAACGATCAGCTTTGCTCAAGTTCAGTTCATGCCGCAGCAGCACTTGCTCAAGCCCCCCCCCCCCCCCCCCCTCCCCCCCCACACACCACCACCCACACACCACACAAAGTCAAAGAAAGGCTTACCTCAGCATCCAGCTCCACCCGCACCACTCGCATCGTGCGATCAGCCTTGCTCAGGTTGAGTTCATGCCGCAACAGCACTTGCTCAAGGGTCCCCCAGATGCGGACCACGGAGCCAGATAGGATGGTTGCTTGGGTGATGCGACGTCCAGCCTGGCATGGTTCAAATGGCATGTTTGAAATGGCATGTTTTTGAAATGGCAAGTTTGAAATGGCATGTTTTTTAAATGGCACGTTTCAAACGGCATGGTTCAAAGGGCATGTTTGAAATTCAGATAGGATGGTTGCTTGGGTGATGTGGTGCCCAGCCTGGCATGGTTCAAATGGCATGGTCCAGCCTGGCATGATTCCAAGGCATGTTTCAAATGACATGCATCGAATTTAGATAGGATGGTTGCTTGGGTGATGCGACGTCCAGCCTGGAATGGTTCAATTGGAATGGTTCAAATGGCATGTTTGAAATTCAGATAGGATGGTTGCTTGGGTGATGTGGTGCCCAGCCTGGCATGGTTCAAATGGCATGGTTCAAAGAGTGCAGCAGGGAGTGAGGGTGGGGGGAGATCGATCTCGTAGCCCCCCAGATAGGATGGTTGCTTGGGTGAAGCGACGTCCAGCCTGGCATGGTTCAAAGAGTGCAGCAGTGCGTGAGCATGGGGGGAGAGGAGGTGGAGGCACTGATGGAGGGGTGTGCATCAAGCCCATCAGGATCCATGAAGACTAAGGGGTTCCACTGCTCCCAAATTGGCTTGATGCATACCAGGGTACTACAAAGCGCGCGCGGCAGCGCGATTTTGCGCACGCTTTTTGAGCCCCACTGTGGGTTTCGCGCAGTTTTTCAACGCCCTGTGGGCGCAGCGCGCAGTTTTTGCGCTTCTTGCACTACAAAGCGCTGACCAATTTGACGTTTGTGCGCTTTAAGCGCTGACTAATTTGACAAAATGTAGTACCCTGATGCGTACCCCTTCATCAGGAGGAGGCATCCTGGTTGATGGATTGGGATGAAGGGGTATGCATCAGGGTACTTTCATTGACCAAATTGGCCAGCGCTTTAGCGCACTTGAAAAAATAAAAAGTAGTGCAAAAAGTGCAAAAATTGCTTGCTGTGTCCACAGGGGGGTGCAAAAAACTGCGCGAAACGCGCAGTGGGGCTCAAAAAAGCAGCGCTTGGAAGTACCCTGGGTTGCATAAAAAGGGGGTTGCACTGCTCCCAAAGTAAAACGAAGCACTGAGAAAAAGACAGGAAAAGTTGAAAAGTGTCCAAGGGGGGGAAGGGGGGTGGGGGGTGGGGGGGGTGGGGGGCTGTAAAAGTGTCCACATAATTTTGCCGGACCTGGGGAGATTGACCTCTTAGCCCCCCATTGCTTGGGTGATGCCACGCCCAGCCTGGCATGTTTATAAGAGTGGTGATGATGCCACGCCCAGCCTGGCATGTTTATAAGAGTGGTGATGATGCCAACCAGTGTGTATAGAATTTAAATCGGCGATTATTAATTGTGTAATCCAAACAATGATTATACTTTCAGACTGTGTAAATAATTTGAAAGTGTGGACATAACGTCAGACAGTGGTAATGATGCTAACCAGTGTTTAGAATTTAAATCGGCGGTTATTAATTTTGCAATCCAAACAATGATTTTATAATTTCAAACTGTGTAAATAATTTCAAAGAGTAGACACCACTTCAGACAGTGGTGATGATGCCAACCAGTGTGTATAGAAGTTAAATCGGCAGTTATTAATTTTGTAATCCAAACACTGATTTTATACTTTCAAACTGTGTAAAAAAATAAAAGATTAGACATCACTTCAGACTGTGGTGATGATGCCAACCAGTGTTTATATCATTTCAAAGAGCAGTTATTAATTCAAACACTGATTATAATTTCAAAATTGTGTATATAATTTCAATCCCCCCCCCCCACCACCACCACCACCACCACCACCACCACACACACACACCACCCCCCGACACGCACACACACACACACACACTCACTATTTAGCACCACCACTCCCAGCCACCTGCACTCCCAAAACACAGCACACGCACTCACCGAACACGACATCCTCATCTTACAGTTAGCTCCCTCTCCAAAACCCTAAACCCTAAACCCTAAACACAGCACACGCACTCACCGAACACGACATCCTCATCTTACAGGTAGCTCCCTCTCCAAAACCCTAAACCCTAAACCCTAAACACAGCACACGCACTCACCGAACACGACATCCTCATCTTACAGTTGGCTCCCTCTGGTTGGTCTGAAGTTCTTTACATTTAAAATGGCAACTAGCCTTGCAGGTCGAAGGAGTTGGTTGGTGCTGATATCTCCTCACATGATTAGGCATAAGCACACACCCAGGGATTTTTATTTCCGCTATATGTAGCGATCGCTAG
Source organism: Chlamydomonas sp. ICE-L (assembly GCA_013435795.1). NCBI lineage: Eukaryota > Viridiplantae > Chlorophyta > Chlorophyceae > Chlamydomonadales > Chlamydomonadaceae > Chlamydomonas > Chlamydomonas sp. ICE-L. Next base: position 3,846,032 of record JACBWV010000730.1, on the reverse strand, counting down.
TTTTGACCCCGTTTTAGCGAAATTATCGCTATAAAAAAAGGAAAAAAAAAGTTTTTTTTCTCCCCCTCAATGGCCCTGAAAAGCTATAAAAAGCTACAGAAAGCACTAAAACGCTGTCCCTCGAGGAGGCCTAAAACCATTCAGCTAGAAGAACCCCACTTTCATGTTTGGAAAATAAATCACTGCACACACCCACATTCACACTCATCCAACCACCACACCCAACACCCAGAATAACCCCACACGACCTCCCCATCTTGCAATCAGCTCCATGCATGCATTGCGTGAGTGAGCGCTCACACACGGCACACACAAACTTCACACACACACACACATCCCCCACCCACCCACACACAGACCCCGGCACCCACACTCCCACCCACTACCACACTCCACCGGCCGTTCTCACTCACTGCACACGACATCCCCATCTTGCAGACAGCACCATGCATGCATGCATTGCGTGAGTGACTTCCCACACATGTCACACACAAACCTCCCCCCCCCCCCCCCCCCCCCCCCACACACACACACACGCACCACACTCCACCGATCTCTCTCACTCACCGCACACGACATCCTCATCTTGCACTCAGCACCATGCATGCATTACGTGAGTGACTTCCCACACATGTCACACACAACCCCCCCCCCCCCTCCCCACACACACACACACACACAACCCACACACACACACGCACACACACACAGAACCCACACTCTCACCCACCGCCACACTCCACCGATCTCTCTCACTCACCGCACACATCCCCATCTTGCACTCAGCACCATGCATGCACTGCGTCAGAGAGCTCTCACACATGTCACACACAAACCTCCCCCCCCCCCCCCACACACACACACGCACACACACACATGCACACACACACACACACAGACCCCACACATCCACCCACCACCACACTCCACCGACCGCTCTCACTCACCGCACACGACATCCCCATCTTGCTTTCAGCACCATGCATGCACTGCATCAGAGAGCGCTCATACGTGTCACACACAAACCTCCCCCTCCCCCCCCCCCCCCCCCCCCCCCCCCCCTCCACACACACACGCACACACAGACCCCAGGACCCACACTCCCACCCACCACCACACTCCACCAATCTCTTGCACTCACCGCACACGACATCCCCATCTTGCACTCAGTACCATGCATGCACTGCGTGAGTGAGCGCTCATACGTGGCCTCCCAGTCCATTTCCAAATCAGGACTGTCCTGCGGTACACGCTCGTACCGCGAGTACAGGTCATCTCTATCCATCTCAAAATACGACACGCCCGTGTTAGGCTTGGTGATGGTGAAGACGCCACGCTGACCTGGCTTCAGCACAGCCAGCAACACGTGGCGATGACCAAACAGGGATTTCCGGCTTATCATGAAGCCTGACTCGTCCCCTGTCATTGAGTCACTGCCTAGCATCTGGACAGCTGTGTGTGTGTACGTGTATGTGAGTATGTGCACATGTGTATTTGTGTGTGTATGTGTGTGCATGTGTGCGTATGTGTGTGGGGGTGTCTTACAGTAGGTGAGTTCCAGTTTGCAAGCAAGGTGTGTGAGGGGGGACGTACGCAAACACACACATACATACACACACACGGCAAGGCCAGGAAGCACAGCCACCAACCTCATTGCCGCATCCCATATCCCGCTTCCAGCCGTAAACCCCTAAACCCCAGCAAACTCTAAACCCCAGCACCCATCTGGAAACAACCCCCAGCAAACCCTAAACCCCAGCACCCACCTGGATGCCGACCTCGCGGTCGATGTCGAAGTCATTGCGAAAAACAGACGCACACATACGCACACACAACACACACACACATGCTGTAAACCCCTAACACATGACACACACATACACACACAGACGCACACATAACACACACAAGCTGTAAACCCCTAACACATAACACACACACATATATACTTCCAGCCGTAAACCCCTAACCCCCAGCAAACCACTTCCAGCCCTAAACCCCAGCACCCACCTGGAAGCTGACCCCGCGGTCAATGTCAAAGTCATTGCGAGTGGTGGTCAGCCCACTAGCCTTGTCACGCCACAGGAGCTTGGAGCCCTTCAGGGTCACACTGCGGCCTGAGGGGGGGAGGGGGTGGTGTGTGTGTGTTTGTGTGTGGGGGGGGGTAGGTAGGGGTAAGGGTCGAACAGCCCACTAGCCTTGTCACGCCACAGGAGCTTGGAGCCCTTCAGGGTCACACTGCGGCCTGAAGGGGGGTCGATTGTGGTGGGGGAGGGGGGAGGTGATGGGGGTGTGTGGGGGGGGAGAGAAGTGTGTGTTTGAAGTAGACTTGTCGCGACACAGGAGCTTGAAGGTTGGGGTGGGTAGTGGGGTTGAGGTGGGTGTAGGTGGGGTGGATAGGTTGGGGTGGGTATAGGTGGCGAGGGGGAGGGAGGAGGGGAGGGGGGGGAGAAGGGTTCGGGTCTAGGGGTAAGAGTTGAAGATCCTAGTAGCCTTGTCACGCCACAGGAGATTGGATCCATTCAAGGTCACACTGCGGCCTGAGGGGTGAGGTGGGTAGAGGTGGTGGGGGGGGGGGGAGGGGAGGAGGGGGGAGGGGAGGGGGGGATAAGGGATTGGGTCCATGGGTATGAGTTGAAGATCCTAGAAGCCTTGTCACGCCACAGGAGGTTGGATCCATTCAAGGTCACACTGCGGCCTAATGGGTGGGGGCGATAGGGAAGGTGGTGGTGGTGGTGGTGGTGGTGGTGGTGGTGGTGGGGGTGGGGGGGGAAGGTGATGGGTGGATCTCTTCAAGGTCACACTGGTGCCTGAGTAGGGGAGGTTAGGTGGGGTGGGTAGAAGACTAGAAGTGGGGTGAGGTAGGGGTGTGTGTGTGTGGTGGTGGTGGTGGGGTGGGGGGATGGTGGTGGGGGTGGGAGGTGAATGTGTGTGTGTGGGGGGGGGGGGGGAGCATCATCCCCCTGGCCCGCTCTACACATCACTTTCACTCAACTGTACATCACTATTTCCGTACTTCACATGGTACTTACCACATTTGCTGTACTCCACATCACTGTTGCGCTACTGTACATCAAACGAGTCACACCACACCGCAGTATACATCACTCTTGCTGTACTACACATCACTCTCGCGGTTCTGTATATCACACGTCACACCACACCGCAGTATATATCACTGTTGCTGTACTGCTCATCACACTTACTGTACTGCACACCAAACTTACCTCTAAGGTCAGAGAGACCCTCAGAGAGCTTGCCTTCCGACTTAGCCGCTCTACAAGGTGAGGGCAGGTGGCTTGGTTTGAGCATGTGCATGCTGTTGTTGAGGTGGTGCTGGTAATGACACCACTGTTTTGTTTGTGTTGCCATTGTGGTTATGGTGGTGTTGGCAGTGGCACTGTTGTTGCTGTTTGTGTTGTTGTTGTTGTTGCTGTTGTTGTTGGTGGTGGCGGTTGTGTGGTTGTGAGAGGAAAACCTTACAGCTGCCTGGACCCTGTTCATGTTTTTGATACCAGGTGTTCCGGTGTGGTTAAACACAGTCTATGAGGAGTATATATCGATGTACAGAGTGTACACTAACTGTGTGTCAGCTGCCAGGGGGCGCTAAGAACAATGATGTACAGAGTGTACACTCACTGTGTGTCAGCTGCAAGTGTAGCTAAGAACAATGATGTACAGAGTGTACACTCACTGTGTGTCAGCTGCAAGTGTAGCTAAGAACAATGATGTACAGAGTGTACACTCACTGTGTGTCAGCTGCAAGTGTATGCTAAAGAACAATGTATATGTACAGAGTGACACTCACTGCAGTGTCATGCTGACAAGTGTAGCTAGGAACAATGATGGTACAGATGTGTACAACTTCAATGTGTGTCAGCTGCAAGTGTAGCTTAAGACACAATGATTACAGAGTGTACACTACTAGTGTGTCAGCGTCATATTGTGTAGCCTAAGCACCCAGCACTTCATTTTCAAAACAGCAATTCTGTTCTCACAATCACATGATGAAACGCAAACCCAACCCCTCCCCCCTATACCCCCCAACACCATTACTTAGACCCCACCCCACACACCTAGTACAACACCCATTCACACACCATACACTCCCACCCCCACCACACACTCACTGTGTCAGCTGCAAGTGTAGCATCGAAGTATCCAAACAGCAAATTATGCTCATCCACCATTTTGGGGAAGCCTACCACACCCAGCCACACACAACCACAACATGGGAACCCGACACAAACCCACAACATGGACCCGCCCGCACCCACAACTGGACAACACCCACACACTCCCACCTACACTACACACTCACTGTGTTTCTGCTGCAAGTTCTGTATGGCTGGAAGAACCGAGACCAAGAAGAGTGAGAAGCTATGCCCCGAACATGCCAAACTTCTGCTGGCATCCCATGAAGGGCCAGCAAACGGTTTTTTACAGGACGCGACGCACTCTCACTTGGGTAGACTGACCTGGCTGTTGTGGTGTGTGAGATGTGTGTGTGTATGGAGTGTTTGTGTGTTTGCGTGAAGATAGTGTGGGTGAGATATGGTGTGTGGTGTGTGGTGTGAGAGAAGAGTGCTGGTGTGTGTGTGGTGAGAGTGTGGGTGGGGGTGAGGATGAGAGTGTTTGTGTTGTGTGTGTGTGGGTGTGTTGTGTGTGTTGTGGTGTGTGTGTGTGTGAGAGTGTGTGTGTATGTGTGTGTGTGATTAAAGTGTAATGCACATCATTTCCCTTGGTCTGGCTGTGTGTTTGTTCGCCGGTGTGTGAGTGTTTATGTGGGTGAGAGAGATTGAGTGAAGTGATTGAGAGTGCGTGTGGTTTTGTGAGAGGACAGTTAGAGACAGTTTGTGAGTGTATTTAAGAGATAGAGAGATTTTGAGAGAGTGCGTGTGTGAGAGAGCACTGTGTGTGGTGTGAGGAGAGATGTGAGTTGAGAGGAGACCAGTTAGTGGTTGAGATTGAGGTGAGAGAGACAGTTAGTGTGTGTGAGAGTGAGTGCGAGAGAGACAGAAAGTGTGTGTGAGAGTGTGTGTGAGAGAGACAGTTTGTGTGTGTGTGAGTATGTGTGTTTTTGAGAGAGTGTGTGTATGTGTGGTGATGCGTTTTTTGGTGTTAGAAGGTGGGGGGGGGGGGGGGGGGTGAGGGGGTGTGAGGGGGGAGGTTTAGCTACCTCTCACCTTCTGCTCTAACCGTAGGCTTATCCTCAACCAAATTCACTATTGGTACTTGCCTCGGACGCTGTGTGTATGTGTTGGCTGTGAGTCGGTTGGTGATGTGATGTGTGTGTATGTGTGGTGTTGACATGTGTGCACTCGTGTGTGCTGTGTGTAGTCACGGGGTGTATGATGTGCACTCGCTTGTGGGTTATGGCTGTGTGTGTTATGTGTGATGGTGTCTGTGAGGCGATGTGCTGTGTGCGGCAGTGTGCGCATGTGAGCGTGCGTATGTGGCATGTGGTATGTGTGCAGAGTGGGTGTGCGTATGTGTGTATTGTGCTGAGAGTGATGATCGTGTGGACGTTATGGTGTGTGCGTCTGTGTGCATATATGGTGTGCATGCGTTTCTGTGTGTGTTATGTTGTGTGCGTGTGTGTGAGAAGTTGTGAGTGTGTGCGTAGTGTGTGCGTATGGTGCACGCGGTGTTGTGTGGCTTTTGTGAGTCATGGGTGCATGAGTGTGGTGTGTGTGCGTTTTGTTTGCGTTGCGCATTGTGTATGTTGTGATGATGCCATGGTGTGTTCGTATGTTTGTTGTGACGGTGTGTGTGGTCGTGTACGTTTGGTCGCGTGCTGTTTGTGATCCTCACTGAGTGCAACACCGCCTTGTTGTGGTTTTGTGCGGGGTGTGTGTGTGCGTAGTGTAGTGTACGTTGGTGCGTGAGGCGTCAGGGTCCTGTGTGAGGAATACCTTCTGGTTAGCGCCATAGTCTTGATCCTCAAACCAGCAACAATAAGGCTGGCCGGGATGTGTGTGTTGCGTGCGTTGTGTATAGTATGTGTTGATGTGAGATGGGTTAGGGGAGAGAGGGTGGGGTGAGGTGGGGTGGTAACCTTCCCCGGTGGGATGAAGTGACAGCCTGTACCTTTCACCTTATGCTCTTTGTAAACCCATGAGTGTAGTGCGTTCCTCACACCACAGGATCGAGCGTGTATGGATGGTGTGCATAGGTCGTGTACGGCGGCCTTTGGAGAAGGGTGTGTGTAATAGTGGATGTTGCTGCCGGACCGGGGGAGGGGGTGGGTGGGGGGTGGGGGGGGGATTGTATGTAGCTACTCCTCACCTTCTGCTTTACCCATAGGCTTATCCTCTACCACAGTATCGGCTTTGCCAGGGAGCCCCTCCCCCGACCCCCCCACGCCGATTCCCATCGTATCACAGTGCTTGCGCAGGCGCTGGTGTAGTCGCATGATAGCTGTAGCTTGTAGCTGAGGATCGCATCTTGAGAGTACTTGCTCCCCGACCAGCGGTTGGTGTCCTGTGGGGGGGGAGGGGGGGTGGTTAGGGGTGGGGTAGCTGGGGGGGGGGTATCGATGAGTTAGTTAGTGTGTGTTGTGTGAGTGTGTGTTGTGGAGCTGTGGTGGTAGGGTGGGGTGGGGCGGGCGCTTTAGCTGCATTGTTAGTGTAGCTCGTTGTAGCTGCGGATCGTCTGGGAGGTGATTTTACATTGGCAGAAAAAGTTGCGATCCAATCATTATGTTGTATTCGTAAGATTTGTAACCCACCCATTCAGTTTCCACAGTCTATGCTATGAAAGGCGTGTCATGGTCGAAGGCCCAAACATTTTAAAAAGCGGCCTGGCAGATGTTGTACAGCACCTCCCCCCATCCCCCCCCACACACTGTTGGAAAAGTCACACACAATATACCACAACCAGAAGTGGGTAAGGCAAAACTGAGACTGAGAAACACCACGAGAGAATAACCTACCCCCACCACCATGAAAAAAAGGAGTGGCCAATGAAAAAAAAACAGGTCCTGTATGTTCCCCAGATTTACAAGTTGTAAACCCTCTTAAAAACTAACGCAACCCATAGTTTAGCAGCTCCACTCACATCATTGCCGGATCCACCCACCCAAGCTAGATATAGGGTACCCTTACAGACCTGGAAGCTCTTACCATGGGTTAAGTGACTAAGGAGATGGGAGCAGTCCAAGCCCCATACAAGGTGGTTTAGTTAATTATGCGCCCCCCCCCGCCCGGCTGGTTACTATGCGCCCCCCCCCAGCCCGGCTGGTTACTTATGCCAGAAAAACCCCCCCGCCCCCGGCGTGGTACTCTATGAGACACCCCCCCCGCACCCCCCGTGGTTACTTGGAGCCCCACAACGCACCTACTGGTTGACTTCTATGCGACCCCCCGCCCAGCGCTGATTATTATGCGCACACCCCCGCCCCGGCTGGTGACTTATGTGCACCCCCCAGCCACGGCTGGTTATTATGCGCCCTCCCCCCACCGCCACGGCTGGTTACTATGCCGCCCTCCCCCCCGCCCCGGGCTTGTTTACTTTGCGCCCCCCCCCGGCACCTGAATGGGTAATTTATGCGCACCCCACCGCCCGGCTGTTAACTTATGCGCACCACAGCCGCCCCGGAGCGGTGCCTGTTACTATGCGGCCCCCCACCGCCACGGTGGTTACTATGCGCACCCCCCCGCCAAAGGATGGTTACTTATGCGCCCACCACCCCGCCCGGCGGTTACTATGCGGCCCCCCCCCCCCCCCCGGGCTGGTTACTAGCGCACCCCCACCTGCCCCGGGGCTGTGGTTTTACTTATGACGCCCCCACCAGGAACCGGCGGGGGACGGAGGAGCACCCCCTCCCCCACCCCCAACAAACAACCCACACAAAAACACGAAAACTACACACGCCTCTCCCCACACACATAGCTCCCCAACCCACCCACCACCAAACACTCACCCCAATTGCAAACATACCCCCCCCCCGCAAGTTAACGCATCCACCCATCCACCCATCATACCCTACCCATCTTGTGGTCCAGGGGGAGGAGGGAGGGGGGAAGGGGGGGGGGGGGGGGGGGGGGGGGAGCGGGGGGGGGGAGGGGGGGGATGGGGGGGGGGGGGGGGATGCATGGCTCTCTATAACTAGTGTGCATAAATGCAACTGCTTCCGCTCCCCCCCCCCTATTACATAGCCAACCCCCTCCCCCCCACCCCTCCTCAAACACACTCACCCACCTTAGACCACATTAAAGTCCAAGTATACATCCTTCAGCGGAACACCAGGGGGGAGGGAGCGGCTCTCTAGCACTAGGCAGTCATACATGCAACTGCCCCCCCCACCCATACACCCACCCACATACACCCCACACATGCACACACATATCCCCTCCACCCGACCAACCTTGGATCAAGTAAACGTCTTCCAGCAGCACGCCAGTTAGCAGGGAGCGGCTCTCAAGAACGAGGGACGGAAAGTCGGATACAACTGCCCACCACACCACACACACAACACTCTTCTCACACACCAACGCAATCTCCCACACACCCAAACAAACCCACAACCATGCCCACCCACCTTGTGGTCCCGTATACATCTTTCCAGCACGAAGTAGCAGGGGAGTGGCTCTCTAAACCAGGCAGTTGGTACATGCAAATGCCCCCCCCCCCCCCCCCCCCCCCCCCCACCCCCCCCCCCCCCCCCCCCCGCCCCCCCCACACAAACACCATAATACAAGCACATCCATATTCCCGCGAACACTCACCACTTCCCAAGACACCCCAACCCCAAACCCACCCACGCTCACCCACCTTGTGGTCCCAAGTATAGTCTTCAGCAGAACTCCAGGGGGGGGGGAGGGAGGGAGCGGCTCTCTAGCACTAGGCAGTCCATACATGCAAATGCCCCCCCCCCCCCCCCCCCCCCCCCCCCCCCCCCCCCCCCCCCCCCCCCCCCCCCATCCCCCCCCCCCCTCCCCCGACACACACTCTCTCGCACACACAATAATCCACCCCACCCAACAAAACACACCCACGCCCACCCATCTTGTGGTCCAAGTATACGTCGTTCAGCAACACACCAGGGGGCAGGGAGCGGCTTTCCAGCACTAGGCAGCTGTACATGCAACTGCCCCCCCCCCCCCCCCCCCACCCCACACACACACACACACACACATATATCCCCCCCCCCCCCACAAACACACACCATATCCCCCCCCACCCCCCCACCCATACACCCATGCCCACCCACCTTGTGGTGCAAGCAGACGTCCTTCAGCAGCACACCAGGGGGGGAGGGAGCGGCTCTCTAGCATTGTACAGTCATACATGCAACTGCCCCCCACCCCACCCCACCCCACCCACCCACCCACCCACGCACACATCCACCCCCTTCCCCACATCCAAACACACACACCATACCCCCCATCGCCATCACAACCACACCCACGCTCACCCACCTTTTGGTCCAAGTATACGTCCTTCAGCATAACACCAGGAAGGAGGGAGCGGCTCTCTAGCACTAGGCAGTCATACATGCAACTGCCCCCCCTCCCCCACCCCACCCCCCACCCCCCCCCACCCCCGAAAACACACACACACACCCCTTCCCCACATCCTAACACCGATATCCCCCCCCCCCCCCCCCCCCCCCCAACACACACACACACAAACCCAAACACACACACACACACACCGATATACCCCCACCCCCACCCCCAACCACGCCCACCCACCTTGTGGTCCAAGTATACGTCTTTCAGCAGCACACCAGGGGGCAGGGAGCGGCTCTCTAGCACTAGGCAGTCATACATGCAACTGCCCCCCCCCCCCCACACACACACACACACACACACACACACAAACACACATATATCCCGCATCCCATCCCCCCCCCCCCCCCCCCCCCCCCCCCCCCATATCCCAACTCAAAACACCCACCCAAACACCCACGCCCCCCCACCTTGTGGTCCGAGTATACGTCTTTCAGCAGCACGCCAGTTAGCAAGGAGTGGCTCTCAAGAACGAAGAAGTCGTACATACAACTGCCCACCAACACCACCACACACACACACGTATATCCCCCACACCCAAACAAACACACCCATGCCCACCCACCTTGTGGTCCATGTATACGTCTTTCAGCAGCACACCAGGGGGCAGGGAGCGGCTCTCTAGCACTAGGCAGTCATACATTCGACGTAGTGACTTACGGCCCAAGGCACTGTCAAAGTTCTGCATGCACATGGAGGGTGTGTGGGGGTTGTGGGTGGGGAGTGGGAGGCAATCACACATTCGACGTAGTGACGTACGGCCCAAGGCACTGTCAAAGTTCTGCATGCACATGGAGGGTGGGGGGGGGGTGGGGTGGGGGGTGTGGGTGGGAGGCAGTCACACATTCGACGTAGTGACTTACGGCCCAAGGCACTGTCAACGTTCTGCATGCACATGGAGGGTAGGGGGTGGGGGTTGGGTAGGGGGTGGGGGCTGGGAGGCAATCACACATTCGACGTAGTGACTTACGGCCCAAGGCACTGTCAAAGTGCTGATGCATATGGAGGGTAGGTGGGTGGGGGTTGGGTAGGGGGTGGGGGTGGTTAGGGGAGTGGGGGGTGGGAAGAAATCTCAAATCGACGTACAGACGTACGGCCCAAGGCAAGGTCAAAGGTCTGCATGCATATGGAGGGTAGGGGGTGGGGGTTTTGGGTAGGGGGTGGGAGGTGGTTGGGTAGGGGTTGGGGCGGTGGGAGGCAACTCACATTCGACAGTACAGACTTAGGCCCAAGCACGTCAAAGTTCTGCATGCACACGGGGGTTGAGTGGGGGTTGGGAGGGGGGGGGGGGGGGGGGGGGGGGGGGGAGGTTCGGGTGCAGCATACATTAGACGTAAGACTTACGGCCCAAGGCCACTGTAAAGTTCTGCATGCACATGGAGGGTGAGTGGGGGTTGGAGGGGGGGGGGGGGGGGGTGGGGGATGGGGGAGGCAGTAATGGGGGGGGGGGGGGGGAGGGGGGGCGGGGGGGGGGGGGGGCGGGGGGGGAGGGGGGGGGGGTGGGGGGGGGGAAGGGGGGGGGGGGGGGGGGGTGGGGGGGGGGGGGGGGGGGGGGTGGGGGGGGGGGGGGAGGGGGGGGGGGGGGGGGGGGGGGGGGGGGGGGGGGGGGGGGGGGGAGGCAGTCATACATAGACATAAAGACTGACGGCCCAAGGCACTGTCAAAATTCGGCATGCATACGGCGGGGGGGTGGGGGTTGGGAGGGGTGGGGGGGGTGGAGGGGGGGAGAGGAAACATTCAACGTAGTTGACTTACAACCCAAGGCACTGTCCAAAGTTCTGCCACAGAGCAAGTGGGTGGGTGGCGTGCGGTGGGTGGGTGGGGAGTGGGATTGGGGTTGTGACGAGTGGGAGTTGGGTAGGGGGTGTGTTTGGGGTTGTGGGGTGGGTGGGGGGGGTGGGGTTGGGGTTGAGTTCTTTGAGAGTGGGAGTGTTGGGTTTAGGGCGGTTGTGGGGTGTGGGAGGCCACAGTCAAAACATACAACGTAGTCAATAACGGCCCAAGGCAATATCAAAAGTTTGCAGCATACGGAGGGGAGTTGGGTGGGTTGGAGTGGGGAAGGGGTGGGAGGGGGGATTTGGGTGTGTGTGTGAGCGGGGGGGGGGGGGGGGGGGGGGGGGCGGGAGATTACAACTTATGGGGGGGGGAGGGGGGAGCGATTGGGGGGAGAGGGGGGGGGGGGAGAGGGGGGGGGGGGGAGATACAACAGTGGACGCTTACAGACCCAAGGACACTGCCCCAAGTTCTGAAATGCATACGTTGGGGGTGGGTGGTTGGCGTGGGGGTAAGTGGGTGGTGAGGGGTTGGGGGGAGTTGGTGTGTGTGTGTGTGCGGGGGTGGGGTGGGGTGGGGGGGGGGAGAGTGCACATAAGACGTAGTGACTTACGGAACAAGGCACTGTCAAAAGTTCTGCACAGAGCCCGTGGGTGGGTGGGTGCGTTAGCGGAGTGGGTGTGGTAGTGGGTGTGAGGGTGGGGGTTGGGGCGGGTAGGGGGTGGAGGGTGGGAGGCGTAGATTCAACGTAGTGACTTGCGGCCCAAGGCACTGTCAAATTTCTGCACAGAGCCAGTGGGTGGGTGGGTGGGTGGGTTGGCGTTGGGGTTGGGTTTGGGGTTGTGATTTTGGAAGTTGTGTGGGGGTTGGGCGGAGGGATTTGTAAATACAATGCAGTGTCTTACAGCCCAAGGCACTGTCGAAGTTCTGCACAGAGCCAGTGGGTGGGTGGGTGGGTGGGTGGGTGGGTTGGCGTTAGGGTTGGGTTTGGGGTTGTGAGGGGGGGAGTTGTGTGGGGGTTGGGCGGAGGGATTTGTAAATACAATGCAGTGAGTGTCTTACAGCCCAAGGCACTGTCGAAGTTCTGCACAGAGTTGGTGGTGGGTGGGCGTTGGGGTTGGGTTTGGGGTTGTGAGGGTGGGCGTTGTGTGGGGGTGGGTTTGGGGTTGTGAGGGTGGGCGTTGTGTGGGGGTTGGGCGGAGGGATTTGTAAATACAATGCAGTGTCTTACAGCCCAAGGCACTGTCGAAGTTCTGCACAGAGCCGGTGGGTGGGTGGGTGTGTGGGCGTTGGGGTAGTGGTTGGGGTATGGGTTGGGAGGGTGGGTAGTTGGGGGATGGCTTGGGGGGATAAGAAGCAGTCATACATTCGACGTAGTGACTTACGGCTTAAGGCACTGTCAAAGTTCTGCATGCATACGGTTGGTGGGTGGGGTGGTTGGGGTGGGTGGGGGGTAGTGGTTGTGAGGGTGGGGGTTGGGTGGGATAAGAGGTGTGGAAGGGGGAGAAACATCGTAGTGACTTACAACCCAAGGCACTGTCGAAGTTCTGCACAGAGCCGGTCTGTTGGTGGGTGGGTGGGTGGGGGGGTTGGTTGGCCTTGGGATTGGGATAGGGAGGTGTAGATATGACGTAGTGACTTACAGCCCAGGGCACTGTCGAAGTTTTGCACAGAGCCGGTCTGTTGGTGGGTGGGTGGGTGGGTGGGTGGGTGGGGGTGGGTGGGTGGGTTGGCCTTGGGATTGGGATAGGGAGGTGTAGATACGACGTAGTGACTTACAGCCCAGGGCACTGTCGAAAGTTCTGCATGCATACGGGTGGGTGGGTGGCGGGTGGCGTTGGGTAGTGGTGTGAGGGTGGGGGTTGGGGGGTCAGGGGTGCGAGGTTGTTAGATATAGCGTAGAGACTAACAGCCCAAAGTTGTGTCAAAGTTCTGCAAAGAGCCGGTGGGTGGGTGGGGTGGGCGTTGGGTTGGCGTCGGGGTTGTGAGGGTTGGCGTTGGGGTTGACGTTGGGGTGTGAGGGTGGGTGGGTGGGTTGGCGAGGGGTGGGAGTTGGGTTGTGAGTGGGGGTGGTGTGGTTGGGTTGGGGTGTGCGTGGGGTGTGAGGGTGGGTGGGTGGGTTGGCGTTGGGGTTGTGAGGGTGGGAGTTTGGGGGGGGGGGGGGTCTCCCCCTGTCATGGCGCCAATTGCTGTGGATACTCGGTAGGGTGGTTTAGGGTAACAATTTAGTGTGTGTGTGGGGGGGGGGGGGGGGTACCTACTTAATGAAGTAGAGAGATCAACACTACTGGCGGCGCTTCGGTCACCCCTGGGCAAGGCGCCCAATGGTGTGGATACGCAGTGGTGTGGTGTGGTGTGGTGTGGTGTGGTGTGAGGGTGGGTTGTCAATAGATAGAGTGTGAGTGTGTGCGGAGAGGTGGGTGGGGGGTACCTACTTGGCGTCGGTCACCCCTGATCAAGGCGCCAAGTGGTGTGGATTGTAATGGTCGGGGGTGGGGTGGGGTGGGTGGGTGGGGTGGGATTAGGGGGTGGGGTGTGAGGGGAGCAATGAGCAAGGGGGGGTAGGGAGGGGGGTTAGGGGGGGGGGGTGGGGGGTGGGGGTGGGGGGTACCCTACTTACCGATGTAGAGAGATCCACACTACTGGCGGCGCGTCGGTCACCCCTGGTCAAGGCACCAAGTGACTGCAGACGACGAGCAACTGCCGCTGCAAATCGCTTTTCGCCGCCAACATTGGTGGTGATGAGCCTGGGGTGGTGGTGGTGTGTTTGTGTGTGGTGTGTGTGGTGGTGGTGGTGGTGGTGGTGGTGGTGGTGGTGGTGGTGGTGGTGGTGGGGAAGGGGGGCCGGAATGACTACAGGAAAATGTGAAAAGAAAAGAAAAAAAGAAACTGCCACTGCGAATCGCTTTTCGTCGCCAGCATTGGTGGTGATGAGCCTGGGGGTGGTGAAGGAGATGAGGTGGTGGTGGTGGTAGAGGGTTGGGGTGGATAGGTGTGTGTGTGTGGTGGTGGTGGTGGGGGGGGGGGGGGGGGGGGGGGGGATGCCAGCAGGAAATATGAAGAAAATAAAAAATGGAACCGCTGCTGCAAATCGCTTTTAGCCGCCAACATTGGTGGTGATAAGCCTGTGGGTGTTGGTGTTGGTGGTTGTGGTGGTGGGGTGAGTAGGGATAGGGTGTTGGTGATGGTGATCATATCATATCATATCATATCATATTGCCGCTCCTTAAGCATGACTCACTTATAGACAGGTCCAGAGTTTTGACCTGTGTGTGTGTCAATATGATTTTAAAGAGGGTCTGGGTATGTATATATAGTAGATTATATATATAGATATAGATATATATATATATATAGGTATATATTAATATATATATATATATATATTATATATCTAATATATATATATATATATTTTAGACATAATCCATAGGACGTGTTGGACCTGTGCGTGTGCCAATTATTCCGTTTACTGGCAATTGGAACACATATTATCCTTAGATGAGTTGCCACAGACCTGAGTATGTTGCATTGTATGGCGGTACCAGGGTTTTAGTTGGCAGTACAGGTACCATGTCTCACTTATAGGCAGGCCCAATGGCCTGGTTGGACCTGTGCGTGTGTGCCAAGCATTTCGTTTACTGGCATTGGCACGTACTAGTTTATTTATATTGGGTTTTACTGCAGAGTGGAGTTGATTGGTTGGTAGGACAGGTTGGTTGGCGGTACGGGGGTGGCAGACGGTACCAGACTCACTTGTAGACAGGCCCAGAGGACTGGTTGGACCTGTGCGTGTGTGTGTGCCAAGCATTTTGTGTAGTGGCATTGGCACGTACTAGTTTATTTATATTGGGTTTCACTTCAGAGTAGAGCTGATTGGTTGGCAGTACAGGTTGGTTGGCGGTGCAGGGTGGTTGGCAGTACAGGTACCATGACTCACTTGTAGACAGGCCCAGAGGACTGGTTGGACCTGTGTGTGCGCCCTAGCTGTTGGATGGCCTTATCAGCTGACCAGGGAAGCTCGATGGTGAGGTGAATGCGGCGGCGCTGGTTGGCCACTGACAGGCTGGCGTGCAGACTGATGCCGGTGGAGGCTGCATCTGAGATGATGGCAATGAAGCACTTCCCGGCTTGGAACTTTTCTCGCTCCTTCACTGTGGGGGCAGTGGGGGGGGGGTGGGGGGGGAGCGGGGGGGGGGGGGGGGAGGAGGGGGGGGGCAGGGGGGGGGGGGGGTTGGCGGGGGGCGCGGGGAGTGGGCGGGGGTGGGCGCGGGGGATCGGGGGGGGGGGGGGGGGGGGATGGGGATATGCACATTGATTGTTGGTGTGGTTGGTTGTGCACTGAAAGGCTGGCGGCATGCTGATGGCGGTGTGGAGGATGATAATGGGATGATTGCAATGAACGCTTAAGGCCTTGGAAACTTTCTAGCTCCCTTCAACTGTGGGTGTGTGTGTGGGGGGGGGAAGGGCGGGGCGGGAGAAGGGGGGGGGGGAGGGGGGAGTGGGCGTCACGGCCCGGTAGGGAGAAGCAAGAGTGAGAGATGGGGGTGGTGTGTGGTGTAGGTGTGTGGGGGGTGGGGGTGGGAGGGGGAGTGGTTGAGGGGTGGTGGGGGGGGTATGCACATTACTTGGTGTGTGGTTGGTTGGGCACTGACAGCTGGGCGTTTGCACCGACTGATGGCGTTGGAGACTCCGTCTGAAATGTGGCAATTGAATCGAATTGCCTGCTTGCGAACTTCTCTCGCTTCCTTCAATGTGGTTGTGTGTGGAGCTGGGGAGGAAGATGGGGGAGGGGGGGGGTGTGCGGGGGGGGGGGTGGGCGGGGGGGGGGGGGAAGGAAGCAGGAGGGGTGGGGGGGGGGGTGGGGGGGGGGGAGGTGGGGTGTATGGTGTGTGAGGTGTGTGTTGTGGGGGGGGATATGCACCTTATTGGTGTGGTTGGTTGGGCATAGCAGGCTGGCGTGCAGACTGATGGCGGTGATGAAGGCTGAATCGGAGATGATTGCAATGAAGGGTCCTGGCTTGGAACTTCTCTTGCTCCATCACTGGAGGTGGGGGGGTTTGGGGGGTGGGGGGGGGGGCTGGTATGGGGGGGAGGGGGGGGGGTCGGGGGGGCGGGGGGGGGGAGGGGGAGGGGGGGGGGGGGGGGGGGGGGGGGGGGGCGGGTGGGAGGGGGGAGGGGGGTTTTTACGGGGTGCGGGGTGGGGGGATCGGGGGGACTAGAGGGTAGGGGCGGGGTGCAGGCGGGGTGGGGGGTGTGGGGGGGGGGGGGGGGGGGAGGGGGGGTGGGGAGGGGGTGTGGGAGGGGGGGGGGGGGGGGGGGGGGGGGGGGGGCCGGCTGGCCGTCCGGCCTGATGCCGGTGGCCGCTCCGATCTTGACGACCGGTGTTGTCCCCCTTTGGTGAGCGTGTCCCACTCCTATCTATGTTAATTATCTCCTTCCACGTGCTTTACTTTTCATATTTGCCACGGGGGCCACGAGCCCTACAGCAATGAAATGAAATAAAATCACTCTGAGAGAGAGTCGAGGAGAGAGAGAGAGAGGAGAGAGAAAGGACAGAAGGAAAGAAAGAGAAAAAGGAACCAGAAAGGAGGAAAGAGCGGGCAGCGATGGAAAGAAAGGAAAAAAGGCTAGGCAAGGAGGCAAGGAAGGAAAAGAAACGGAAAGAATGGGAAAAGACCACCCCCACACAACAACATCCACCTACCACCAACAAAGAACAATGAGCCATGCAGCAACGAGGCATTAACGTGCCAGGGAGTCCATTGCTGAGAATCCGGCTTTGCCCTTCATCATGTGACGTAGGTAGCACGGAGAGAGAGAGGGAGAATTCACGAACTGTGCGGGTTCATGAAGAACAAGGGGGGGGGGGGGGGGGGGGGGGGTGTAGGGGAGAGGTGGGGGTGGGTGGGTGGTATTGTGTGTGTGAGTGGGTGTGGGTGGGTGGGTGGGGGGGGGGGCAAAGGGCAAGTATGAAGTGGGGGCATAATGGATGGCAGGTGTTGGTCTCTGTGAGGAAGGAGGTAGCCGCGGGAAGCCGCGAGAATCACGAACGTGCGGATTTCCTTCCCCCTGACAAGTTGGGGGTAGGGTGGGGTGTGGGGGGAGTGTGGGTAGAGGTAGGGGGGTGGTTGTGGTAGTGTGGGTGTGGGTGTGTGGGGTGGAGGGTGGGGTGGAATTTTATTAAGGTAGCGCGAGAGGTAAGAGCTGTGCGGGACTCCTTCCTGATGGGGGGGGAGAGGGGGGGTGGTTGTGGTAGAGTGTGTGTGAGTTTGCGTGTGTGTGTGGGGTGGGGGGGGGGGGGGGGGGGGGGGGGGGCCAAGTTGAAGTGGGGACATAAGGGTATGTGAAGGTCTGCGGTATCTGTGAGGAAGGAAGGTAGACGTTGGGAAGCCGCGCAGAATCACAAACCTGTGCGGGATTTTCCCCATGAAGGTGGGGTAAAGGTGGGGTGGGGTAGAGGTGGGGGTTTGGAAGTAGTGGGTGGGTGTGTGTGGGGTGTGGAGGTTGTGTAGGGGTGCGTGTGGGGGGGGGGGGGGATATTAAGGTAGCCGCAAAGAGTCACGAATGTGCGGACTCCCTTTCTGATGGGTGGGGTGGAGGGTGGCGGCGTGGGTGGGTGGGTGGGGGGGTAGAGATGGGGTTTGTGTAGTGGTGGTGGTGGTGGGGCTGGGGGTGGGTGGGTGGGGGGGGTGGGGAAGGGGGGTTATGAAAGTGGACGACGAGAGTCACAAAACTGTGCGGGATTTCTTCCTGATGGGTGAGGGGGGCAGGGGGGGGGGGCGGGGGGGGGGACACCCCAGGGGGGCGATGGGGGGGGTAGGGGGGGGGGGCAGAGGAGGGGGTTGTGGTAGTGTGTGTGTGTGTCCAAATTGTGTGTGTGTGCGTGTCCAAATTGTGTGTGTGTGTCCAAATTTTGTGTGTCAAAATTCAACTCGCACTACCACACACTGACACACCAGTCATCTCTGACTCATTATCAGGTCCCCAAATTTGTATTGCCCCCCTCCACCACCACCACCACACACACACACACACACACACAAACGTCATTTGACACATTGTCAGGCCCCCCAAATTCATCTGGCACACACACACACCAGTCATCGCAGACACATAATCAGGCCCCCCAAATTCATCTCACACACACCAGTCATCTCCCACACATTATCAGGCCCCCCAAATTCATCTCACACAAATACACACCAGTCATCTCCGACACATTATCAGGCCACCCAAATTCATTTTGCACACATTAACACTACGCCCAACGATACCCGTATCTCCGGACCACACCCACCGCACTAGGCCCGTATCAGGCCCCCCAAATTCATCAATCAGCTCGTCCAAGAAGTTGGGGGGAAGTTGCAAATCGTCCACCCTGGCGAGGAGCTCAGCCCTCATGGTTAACAGCTCAGCGCTCACGGCGTCCCGCTCCGCGCCTGGGCTGTTGTACACCACCAGGGATGTTGTACCGCCAGGCCCAAAGTCAATAGGCATTACACCATTACCTAATGTTATCCGCAGATGGGGGGGGGGGAAGGGGGGGGGGGGATTGGGGGGTTGGGGGTTAGAGATGGGTGGGATGGGAACAAAGCACAAAACAAATAACATCTATGTATGGGAAACAAACTCACAAACAAACAAGTAGTGATGGGTAAAACCCATAAAAAAAAAAAAAAAAAAAAAAAGCAAACAAACAAACAGACAAACAAGCAACTCACCCTCATCATCAGAATCTGCTCCAGCATAAATTTGGTTTGTCTGAAGCCTAGGCCTCTGCTGCTGCTTCTGGGCTATGCCCCCCTTAGCCCCCTCAGCCTTGGGGTCTTCATACTTGACTGGGAAGTTGTTCAAGATGTAGTTGCGTAGGATCTCACGAGTGGGACTCACAAAGTCGTTTACAGGTCCCACCTCCATGCCACTGAGTGCAGGAGAGGCGGAACATGGGCGTTGCATGTGTGTTGTGGTGTGTGGTGTGTTGTGTGTGTGTGATGAGGGGGGTGGGTAGTGATCAGGAGGTGAGTATGGGTGCTGGTGGGTGTGGGTGAGTGTGGGTGGGTGGGTGGGTGGGTTTGTGGGAGAGTGGGACGAACCAAGCCGTTTACAAGTCCCACCTCCATGCTTACTGAGGTGATTGCAGCTTCACCTGTTGGTGGGTGGTGCGTAGTGGGTGATTATGTGTGTGTGTGTGCGTTTGTGCCGGTGTGTGTGTGTGTGCGTCGGTGTGTGGGCATGTTGGTGGATGCGTTGGGGAGTGGGTTTGTTAATCTGTGGGTCAGGGCCGTGCATAAACACATATACTTATACATAATATATACAATACATATACATTATCTTATACAATACATATTTACATATAAAGATACAAGAACACGATACTTTAACAGATACATATACATTATACATTATACAATATACATTATACGTATACATATACATATACATTATAACATTACATATTACATATACATAGACCATATACCTATACATATACATATACATATACATATACAATACAAAGACATACACATACAATACACTACACATACACATACACATAACATATATCATATACAATACACCGAGAAAGAGAAAGAGAAAGAAAAAGAAAAAGACAAAAGAAAATAAGGGTCAAAGAGAAACGGAGAAGAGAATAGAAAGACGGAAAAGAGAAAGAGAAGGAAACGAGAAAGAGAAAGCGAGAAAGAGAAAGAGAAAGAGAAAAGAGGAATAAAAAAGAGAAAGAGAAAGCAGAAAGAAAGGAGAAACGAGAAAGAGAGACATAGACATAGAAATGGTACCCTGTACATTACACGAGACAGAAACAGCGACCGCGACAGAGACGAGAATAGACAGAGACGGACAGAGACAGAGAAGAGAAAGAGAAAGAGGACAGGAGATCAGAGACAGAGACAGAGGAAAGACAGAGACCAGAGACACGAGACAGAGATCAAAGACAAGACAGAGGACAGAGACAGAGACAGGGAGACAGAGACAGAGACAAGACGAGACAGGCGACTGTTATTCGAGAGACAGTATACATATACTATAGACACCATACATATGAACGTTTATACATAGATACAACATTACATACACATTACAACCGAATATAACACATATAAAATATATATATGCATTACACATATAATACCATGCATACACATATACATACATACACACACATATACTGCACATACACATAACACACTATGACACAATGTACTGACCTGTAGTTGAAGACCAAATCACGACAAGAGCATCCTCTGCAGGCTACTTGGCTTCTGCTATCCACAAGTGGGGACCTTTAAAAACAGGTGGGGCAAAGGGAGGGGGGGTAGGGGTGTGGGTGTCCGTGCTGTGGGGTGTGGGGGGTGGGGGGTGTGGGGGTGTGGGGGGTGTGTGTGGGGGGGGCGTGGGGGGTGGGGTGGGGGGTTGTGGGGTTGTGGGGTGGGGGGTGTGGGGTGTGTGTGGGTGTGTGTGTGGGTGTGTGGGTGGGGGTGGGGGTGGGGGTGGGGGTGGGGGGGGGGGGGGTATGGGACGGTTTGTATAATAGACATGGAGACAAGTTGAACTGGAAGGGAGGGGAGATGGTAGGAGGAATAGGAGGATTCGAAAGCTTTCATGTGTTTGCTTCTGTAACTGCGGTGGGGACACACACGGACACACACACGCACATACACACATACACACACGCATGCACATACACATGCATGCACATACACATGCACATACACATGCATGCACATACACACGCATGCACATACACACACATGCACATACACACACACGCATGCACATACACACACATGCACATACACACACACGCATGCACATACACACACGCACATACACAAGCATGCTGCTCCCCACCTTCATGCTTACACAGAGCAACACCTACGCAACACACACACACATGCAGACACATTCACTCGCACACACACACTCACACACACACACATACTCACTCGCACACGCAACACACACACATACACACTCACTCGCACCCACGCAATACAAAGGCACACATGCACACGCACAAGCATGCCGCCCCCCACCCGCATACTAACTCAGACACACACACTGAATCAACTAGAAACCAATGCAAATAAATAAAACAACAAAAATACAAAAACCACATGAATGCACACGCACAAGCATGCTGCCCCCCACCCTCATGCTAACTCAGACACACACACTGAATTACTCAAACCCACGCAAAACAAACACACACAAACACAAATACACACACACAGACACACACATGCACACGCACAAGCATGCTGCTCCCCACCTTCATGCTAACACAGGGCAGCTCACTCACACCCACGCAACATAAACTCACACAGACAAAAACACGCACAAACACACACATGCAGACACACACACATACAAAATCACTCGCACCCACGCAACACATACACACACATACATACATACACACACATACATACACTTACACACACACAAGCATGCTGCCGCCCCACCTTCATGCTAACACAGGGCAGCTCACTCACACTCACGCAACATAAACTCACACAGACACAAACACGCACAAACACACACATACATGCACACACATACATGCACACACACACAAACACACACATACACACTCACGCGCACCCACACAACACATACACACACATACATACACACATACATATACTTTCACACACACAAGCATGCTGCCGCCCCACCTTCATGCTAACACAGAGCAACAAACCCACACCCACGCAACAAACACACACACACACATGTGCACACACACAAGCATGCTACCCCCCCCCACCCCCCACCCCACACACACACACACATTCATGCTAACACATAGCAACATGAAAAAGCGCTGCTGAGCTGACCAGAAGGTGCGCACAGAAGACCACTGCTGCTACCGCTCATGGGTAGAGCTATCTCTGTTGACACACACACAGGTACACACACATGCACACAAATGTGCACACACACACACATGCACACAGACAAGATGACTGCCCCCCCCCCCCCCAACACACACACCCACCCACCCCATTAATGCTCACACCGAGCACACTTGAAAAAAGCGCTGCTGAGCTGACCAGAAGGTGCGCCTCAGAAGGCCGCTGCTGTTTCCACTCATGGGAAGAGCGACCGCGGTTGACACACACACACACATGTACACACATGTACACACACATGCACACTCACATGCACACACACACATGTACACACAAATGTACACGCACACAAACACACACACATGTACACACAAATGTACACACACTTGCACACTCACACACATGCACACACACATGCACACACACTACAGAGCTACCCCCCCCCCCACACACACACACACATACACACACACCTTCATGCTAACACAGAGCAACTTGAAAAAGCGCTGCTGAGCTGACCAGAAGGTGCGCCACAGAAGGCCGCTGCTGTTACCGGTCATGGGTATAGCGACCTCTGTTGATCTTCGCACGTCCTGCCACACGTCAACTGCAGCGTTGTAGATCTCAGTCTGTGCTTCGTTCAACACGATGGACAGCTCAACGAACTCTGTCTCCCTGTGTGGGTGGGTGTGGGTGGGTGGGTGGGTGGGAGGGTGGGGTGGGTGGGTGTGGGTGGGTGGATGGGGTGGGGGGATGGGGGGGGGGGGTTTGTGGATGCTTGTTTTCTGTGTGCGTGCGTGCGTGAAGGTGGGTGTGGTTTTGGGTGCGTGTGTGTGATTGCGTGTGTGTGTGTGCGTGTGTGTGTGTGGTTGTCATAGGCAGAGCTAACTCTGCTGGTCTTTGGACGTCCTGCCACACATCCACTGCAGCGTGTGATATCATATGGGCGACGTTCAACACGATGGAAGCTCAAAAACTCTGCCTCACTGGGGGGGTTGGTGGGGGCGGGTGGGAGGGGAGGATAGATCTCAGTCTGTGCGACGTTCAACACGATGGACAGCTCAAAACAACTCTGCCTCCCTGGGGGTTGGGGTGGGTGGGTGGGTGGGGAGATAGATCTCAGTCTGTGCGACGTTCAACACGATGGACAGCTCAAAAAAACTGTCTCCCTGGGGGGTGGGGTGGGAGAACTCCCCTAGCCACACACTTTCCCTCCATCTTCATCGCCATGGCCATATCCCCAGTGTGGTGGTTCGGTGGTAGACAGAGTAGTAGGGGGGGGAAGAGGGGGGGGGGGGGGGGGGGAGGGCGGAAACTTACTTGAGGACAGTCCCATTGCCACATACTTTCCTTCAATTTCATTCCATGGCCAACATTCCATGGGTGTGGTGGTAGTGGGGTGGTGATGATAGAGGAGTGTGGGTGTGTGGGTGGGGTGTGAGGGGGGGGGGGGGGGGCGGGGGGGGGGGGGGGGGGGGGGACTTAATGAAGGACAATCCCCTTGCCACATACTTTCCTTCCATCATCATCTCCATGGCCAACATTTCCATTGTTGTGCTGGTGCTGGTGCAGGTGGTGGTGGTGGTTGTGGTAGTGGTGGTGGTGGTGGTGGTGGTGGTGGTAGGGGTGGTGGTAGGGGTAGGGGGGGCTGTTGACCTTACTTGAATGACAGTCCCCTTGCCACATATTTTCCTTCCATCTTCATCTCCATCGCCAACATTTCCATGAAAGAGACTCCGCGACGTTTCATGGTGTCGAGGAAAGCGTCAAAGTCGCGGAACGCAGTGGACGGCCCCCACAGCCCCATTCGTGACAGGTAGGCCATGTTAGCCACCTATGGGGGGATGGATGGTGGTGGGGTTGAGTGGGATTGGGTGGGGTTGGGTGGAGTATGTGTGGGTTGGGTGGGTTTGTGGTGGGGTTGGGTTGGCTGGGTGAGGTTGGGGTTGGAGGGGAGGGGGTGGGCGGGTGGGGTGAGTTGGGCTTGGGCTTGGGTGGGGTGGGGTGGGGTGGGGAGGGCTTGGGGTGGTTAGGGGGGGTTATGAGAACGCCTTGATAATGTTCATGGTGTTGTCAAGGCGGGGGAAAACGACCAAGTCACAAAATGCAGTGGACGGCCCCCACAGCCCCAGCGTGACAGGTAGGCCATGTAAGCGACCTAAGGGGGGAAGGATTAAGGTGGTGGGGCTGGGTGGGGTATGGGGGGGTGGGGGTGGATGGAGTGGTGTGGGGCGGGGGGAGGGGGGGCTAGGGTGGGTTGGGGGGTGGGGTGGGCTTGGGTGGAGCTGGAGGAGTGGGTAAGTTTGGGTTGGGTGGGGTGGGGGGGTGGTGGGCGGGGGTGAGTTGGGCGGTTGGGTGGGGTGGGGTTGTTATGGGGTGGGGTGGGCTTTGGGTGGAGTTGGGCGGAGTTGGGTGGGCGTGGGGTGGGATTGGGGGAGTTGGAGGAGTTGGGTGGGGTGGGGTTGGGGGGTGGGGTGGGCTTGGGAGGAGTGGCGGAAGTTGGGTGGGGTGGGGTTGGGGGTGGGTGGGCTTGGAAGGAGTTGCGCGGACGTTGGGTGGTGGTGGGGTTGGGGGGGTTGGGGGAGGTGAGGGGGCGTGGGCGGGCTGGAGTTGGGACGGAGTTGGTGGGGTGGGGTTGGTCGGGTGGGGGGGATTGGGTGGAGTGGGAGGAGTCCGAGGGGGGGGTGGGGTTGGGGTGCGTGGGGTGGGATGGGCGGGGCGAGTGGGAGGGAGTGGGGTGGGGTGGGGTGACTGGGGGAGGTGGGAGGAGTTGGGTGGGGTCGGGGGGGGGGGGGGGGTGGTGGCTTGGAGGGAGTGGGCGGAGTTGGGTGGGGTGGGCTGGGGGGGTGGGGAGTGAGTAGTGGGTGGGGGGGGGTGGGGGGGGGGGTTGGGGTGGGCTTGGGTGGAGCTTGGGCGGAGGGGTGGGGTGGGGGGGCTTGGGTGGAGTGTGGGCGGAGTTGGGTGGGGTGGGTAGGGGGGTGGGGTGGGATGGGTGGAGTTGGGCGGAGGAGTGGGTGGGGTGGGGTTGGGGGGTGGGGTGGGCTTGGGTGGAGTTGGGCGGAGTTGGGTGGGGTGGGGTGGGGTGGGGTTACGAAGAACATCTTGATTATGTGTCATGGTGTCAAGGAAAGCGTCAACATTATGAAACGCAGTGGACAGCCCCCACAGCCCCATCTGTGCCAGGTAGGCCATGTTCCCTACCTAAGGGGATGGGTGGATGTAGTTTGGTTTAGTTTAGTTTGGTTTGGTTTGGTTTGGTTTGGTTTGGTTTGGTTTGGTTTGGTTTGGTTTGGTTTTGGATGGTCGAGGACATCTTGGTTACGTTTGATATTGTTCAGGAATGCATCACCAGGGAGTGAGGGTGTAAGAGTGTGAGGGTGAGAGTGCCAGGGTGAGGGTGGTGATGATGATGATGATAATAGTGGTGGTGATGGTGAGGGTGAGGGTGATGATGATGATGATGATGATGATGATGATGATGATGATGATGATGATGATGATGATGATGATGATGATGATGATGATGATGATGATAAAAGTGGTGATGGTGAGAGTTGGGATGATCGTGAGGGTGAGGGTGTCGGGGAGTGAGGGTGCGGGTGATGGTGAGTCTGATGAGGAGGAGGAGGCCACTGCTGCGGTTGCTGCTGCTGATGATGATGATAATGATGATGGTGGTGATGGTGAGGGTGGGGGTGATGGGGGGGGGTGGGGGTGTAAGGGTGTAAGGGTGCGAGGGTGAGGGTGAGGGTGAGGGTGAGGGCGATGTTGAGGGTGATGTTGAGGGTGAGGGTGATGTTGAGGGTGAGGGTGAGGGTGAGGGTGAGGGTGAGGGTGAGGGTGAGGGTGAGGGTGAGGGTGTAAGGGTGTAAGGGTGTGAGGATGATGTTGAGGGTGATGTTGAGGGTGATGTTGAGGGTGATGATGGTGGTGATGGTGATGGTGATGGTGATGGTGATGGTGATGGTGATGGTGATGGTGATGGTGATGGTGATGGTGATGGTGAGGGTGAGGGTGATGGTGAGGGTGAGGGTGAGGGTGAGGGTGAGGGTGAGGGTGTAAGGGTGTAAGGGTGTAAGGGTGTGAGGGTGAGGGTGATGTTGAGGGCGATGTTGATGTTGATGTTGATGTTGATGTTGATGTTGATGTTGATGTTGATGTTGCTGTTGATGTTGATGGTGAAGGTGAGGGTGATGGTGAGGGTGACGGTGAAGTTAATGGTGAGAGTGTGAACATACAAGGGGATGTAATATCAAAAATATGCAAGACTTACTTCTGAGACCCCGGTAGCAGAGCAGTACAGAACCCTGGCTTAAGGCAGTACAACTTACCTCTGAGACCCTGGTAGCAGAGCAGTACAGAACCCTTGCTTAAAGCAGTACAACTTGCCTCTGAGACCCTGGTAGCAGAGCAGTACAGAACCCTGGCTTGAGGCAGTACAACATACCTCTGAGACCCCGGTAGCAGAGCAGTACAGAACCCTGGCTTGAGGCATTACAACTTACCTCTGAGACCCCGGTAGCAGAGCAGTACAGAACCCTGGCTTGAGGCAGTACCTTCTGGAGCTCAATCACTGTTGCTGCGACCTTCGTTCCTGTTCCATCCTTCCCATGATTCTTGGCCTTGTGGCTATGATGGGGGGGGGGGGGGGGATGGTTTGGGGGGATGGTTTGGGGGGATGGTTTGGGAAGGGGGGGGGGTAGGGGGGGGGGGGGGGGGGCATGCAGTGTTTGGTGGTACCTTTGTTCCTGTTCCATACTTTCCATGGTTCTTGGCCTTGTTGGTATGGGGGTGGGGGTGGGGTGGTGGGGTGGGACGGTTGGTGGGAAGTGTGCAGTGTTTGGCGGGACCTTGGTTCCTGTTCCATCCTTCCCATGCTTCTTGGTCTTGTGGCTATGGTGGGGGTGGTGGGGGTGGGGGTGGGGGTGGGGGTGGTGGGTGGTGGGGTGGGGTGGGGTGACATGGGTATGTCAAGTGTATGGTGGAAACTGGTTAGGTGTATCAGCTTCTCCGGCGTCTGCCTAAACGTTTAGGCTAAACAAAACAAAACTGAACCAAGCAAAACAGAACAGAACAAAACGGAACAGAACAAAACAGAAAAATACAATACAATAAAAAAGCAAAACAGAACAGAACAAAACAAAACAATACAAAACAAAATAGAGCAAAAAAGCAAAACAGAACAAAACAGAGCAGAATAAAACAAACCTATCGCATTTACAATACACCCAAATGCATTCACCACTCATCAAACACATTGCGGTCATTAAGGTCTTGTCTAACAGAACAGAACTGAACAGAACAGGACAGAACAAAACAGAACAGAACAGAACAGAACAGAACAGAACAGAACAGAACAGAACAGAACAGAACAGAACAGAACAGAACAGAACAGAACAGAACAGAACAGAACAGTTTTTATTTTTTGCAAACAAACCAATTGAAGGTCAATCGAGCAAAAACAAAACCAATTCAAGCTTAACCAAGTCGAACACACGCTAACACACCCAAAACAAACACACACCACTCCACCCCACCCCACCCAAACCTATCCACATCCACCCCACCGCACCCCACCCAACACATCCACACACACCCCACCACATCCAAACACACCCAACCTAAACACACTCACCACTCATCAAAAACTAGGCAGCCATCAAACTGTTGTCCACCAACCCAACCACCAAGTCAACCGAACCACACCAAACCTATCCACACCCACCCCACCCACCCCCACCCAAACTAACCACACACAAGCAAACTCACCACTCATCAAAGACTAGGCAGCCATCAAACTGCTGTCCACCAACCCAACCACCAAGTCAACCAACCCACACAAAACCTATACACACCCACCCCACCCAAACCAACCACACCCAAACCTATCCAAACCACCCCACCGCACCCCACCCAAACCTATCCACACCCACCCCACCCAAACCAACCACACCCAAACACACTCACCACTCATCAAACACAAGGCAGCCGTCAAAATTGGGTCCGCCCAACCACCCCACCTACCCAAACTAACCCGACCACACCACACCACCACCCCACCCCACCCACACCCAAACCACACTCACCACTCATCAAACACTAGGCAGCCTTTAAAATTGGGTCCACCCAACCATTCCACCTACCCAAACTAACCCAACCACACCTCAACCAACCCCACCCCACTCAAACACACCCAAACACACTCACCACTCGATAAACACAAGGCAGCCGTCAAAATTGGGTCCGCCCAACCACCCCACCTACCCAAACTAACCCAACCACACCACACCACCACACCCACACCCCACCCACACTCACCACTCATCAAACACAAGGCAGCCGTCAAAACTGGGTCAAACCAACCACTCCACCTACCCAAACTAACCCAACCACACCTCAACCAACCCCACCCCACCCCACTCAAACACACCCAAACACACTCACCACTCATCAAACACAAGGCAGCCGTCAAAATTGGGTCCACCCAACCACTCCACCACTTGCTGAAGGCGTGACTGCTTGCCCCTAGTGCTACAGGAGAGTACCACACCACAACACAACACAACACACCACACCACACCACAACACACCAAACCACACCAAACCACCTAATGCCACACCACACCACACCACACCGCACCAAACCACCTCATGCCACACCACAAAAACACACCCCAACCCATCCAAATCAAACCCACCCAACCACACTCGCCACTCATCAAACATAAGGCAGTCGTCAAATTGGGTTCGCCCAACCACTCCACCTACCCAAACTAACCCACCCACGCCTAAACCAACCACACCACTCCACCCCACCCCACCCAAACCTATGCACACCCACCCCACCGCACCCCACCCAAACTTATCCAACCCACCACACCCAAACTAACCACACCCAGCCACACTCACCACTCATCAAACACTAGGCAGCTGCAAATCTGGGTCCACCCAACCACTCCACCTCACCCCGCCAAATATATCCACACCGCACCACACCACCTCATGTCACCCCATAGAAACTCACCCCACCCACCCAAACACACCACCTCACGCCACCCAAACACACCAAAACCAGCCACACTCACCACTCATTAAACACTAGGCAGCTATGAAAATTAGGTCCACCCAACCAATCCACTAACCAAAACTCACACCACCACACCACCACACCACACCCACACCACACCACACTCACCACTCATCAAACACAAGGCAGTCGACAAAATTGGGTTCACCCAACCACTCCACCTACCCAAACTAACCCAACCACACCTGAACCAAACACACCCCACCACAGCCAAACACACCACACCACACTCACCACTTACCAAACACTAGGCAAACTAATCCCACCCAAACCAACCACACCCAAACACACTCACCACTCATCAAACACAAGGCAGCCGTCAAAACTGGGTCCACCCAACCACTCAACCACTTGCTGCAGGCGTGTCTGCTTGCCCCGTGAGCTAGAGGCGATGAGGGTTGAGTACGTCATGAAGAGACAGCCCTCCTTGAATTCTTTGCTCAACCCAAGAGCTCGGCTCTCTTTGTCCAGTGTCTGTGTGTGTGTGGGGGGGGGGGGGTAGGAAGTGGGGGGGGGAGGGGAGGCGATGAGGGTTGAGTACGTCATGAAGAGACAGCCCTCCGTGAATTCTTTGCTCAACCAAGAGCTCGGCTCTCTTTGTCCAGTGTCTGTGGTGTTGGGGGGGGGGGGGTAGGAAGTGGGGGGGGGAGGGAGGCGATGAGGGTTGAGTACGTCATGAAGAGACAGCCCTCCTTGAATTCTTTGCTCAACCCAAGAGCTCGGCTCTCTTTGTCCAGTGTCCTGTGTGTGGGGGGGGGGGGGGGGTAGAAGTGGGGGGGGGAGGGGGAAAGCGATGAGGGTTGAGTACGTCATGAAGAGACAGCCCTCCTTGAATTCTTTGCTCAACCAAGAGCTCGGCTCTCTTTGTCCCAGTGTCTGTGTGTGTGGGGGGGGGGGGTAGGAAGTGGGGGGGGGAGGGAGCGATGAGGGTTGAGTACGTCATGAAGAGACAGCCCTCCTTGAATTATTTGCTCAACCCAAGAGCTCGGCTCTCTTTGTCCAGTTGTCTGTGTGTGTGGGGGGGGGGGGTAGGAAGTGGGGGGGGGAGGGGGGCGATGAGGGTTGATTACGTCATGAAGAGACAGCCCTCCTTGAATTATTTGCTCAACCCAAGAGCTCGGCTCTCTTTGTCCAGTGTCTGTGTGTGGGGGGGGGGGGGGGTAGGAAGTGTGGGGGGGAGGGGAGGCGATGAGGGTTGAGTACGTCATGAAGAGACAGCCCTCCTTGAATTCTTTGCTCAACCCAAGAGCTCGGCTCTCTTTGTCCAGTGTCTGTGTGTGTGGGGGGGGGGGTAGGAAGTGGGGGGGGAGGGGAGGCGATGAGGGTTGAGTACGTCATGAAGAGACAGCCCTCCTTGAATTCTTTGCTCAACCCAAGGGCTCGGCTCTCTTTGTCCAGTGTCTGTGTGTGTGTGTGGGGTGGGTGGGTGGGTGGGTGGGGGGGTAGGAAGCGGGTGGGGTGGGGGGGGGGGGAGGGGAGGCTATGAGTTTTGAGTATGTGATGAATGGACAGCCTTCCTTGAACTCTTTGCTCAACCCAAGAGCTCGGCTCTCCCTGTCTAATGTCTGTGGTGGGTGGGGGAGGTTGGAGGTGGGAGGTTGGAGGTGGGAAATGGGAAGTGGAAGGTGGGAGGATGATATGGGGGAGGGGGTGAAGGGTGCAAGGTGTAGGGTTTAGGGATAAGGGTGTAGGGTTGGTGAAATGTCAATGGGGGGGAGGGGGGAGGGGGAACAGAGGGGAGGGGAGGGGGGTGGGGTGGGGTGTGGGGGTGGGGGCCTTTCAGAGTGAGGTTTTAGGGTTTAGGGTTGTAGGATTTAGATTAAACCCTGATCAGTATGTCTGAAAGCATGCTCTATGGTGTCCTAAGCTTCAAACCCTAAACCCTGTATCCTAGAGCTTCAAAAGAGAAGTTTACAAAAGCATTCAGAATTGCCAATACATGGATAAATAAAAATACCGTACTGCTTGCAAAATTTATCGCTTGCAAAATTTGATGGCTTTTTTGGGGGGGGGGTATTATAAATTGACGGTTTACATTTGACGGTTTATTAATAGGAATATAAATTGACGTTACACATTTGACGGTTTCCATTTTAATAAAATCCATTTATGCAACTGAACGTTTGTACTTAATCATGTTACACTGGTTCATGGTACAATATTAGGGTACACTGTTATAGGACCTGCAAGGAGCGTACATATAATACTGCAATGATCCCAACATCTTGTTCAAAATGACACTACTGGTACTCTTTGAAATAACTGTAATGAGACATTAAATCGTTTTCATTAACTCCTGAAATCACCTCTTGCTCAGTTAACGTCAGAAACATTAACGTTAACGACACATAAGCATAATGTATGTTCCTGTATTGCTCAGCAACCTAGAAGGACCAGGGTAAGGTTTTTGCTACGGCTACAATATGCACATACCGTATTCTGTATACTTCACTCCAATGTACATATATGTTGACTTCCTATCCCTCTTGCCTCTGTTCTTTTTGTACCTGCCAGCCTTTGACCTCCTCTAACCTTTCCCATTCCCAGTGTGCCCTAATTCAAACAATTGGAGCAAGGAAGAGTGGTTAAAGATGGCCACAGGGCCTGTGCTCCTAAACTCATTATTTTTTTCAGATGAGGCATCTGAATATGCAGGCAGATGCAGGCGGTCCCAGGGATCTCGTATCACTACAAATTGTAGTGTTTGGCCCACTGAGCAGTGAGATATGTGCATTCTAGTGATGCACCTAATATCGGCAAAAAAAACAATTTGACGTTTTTTTCATTTTGTAATATACCGTACGCCACGATTTGACGGTTGCTCCCGACAATTTAAAGCGTTAAATTTTGCAAGCAGTACGGTAAATATAAATAAAAATAAACAAAAATAAATAAATAGAAAATTAAGAATTGCCATTACATGGGAATCAGTGGGCAGTGGGTCTTACCCAGACCCTAGCTGACAGATTTGCTGTGTTATGCAGAGTGGGTCATCCTACCCAGCATTGTCAACTACCTACACTCAGTATTGTCTTAAGAAGTTTTTGGCGGAGCACCCCTTCAGGAGGTGTGGGAGCCCCCAGGGTTACCTATTTGTCCGTCCGACCAACGGACCGACCGAAACATTGAAGCCAGACACGTCAGCCAACTGTCTCATAACTAACTGGCTTCCGGCACACACACACGTGTGTGGTACCTACACTCAGTATCGTCTTGACAATTTTTCCAACAGTCTGTTTTATCAAGTTTGACTGTTATGATCAGGGTACTACTATGCGCGCGCGGCAGCGCGATTACGCGCACGATTTTTGAGCCCCACTGCGCGTTTCGCGCAATTTTTCAACCCACTGTGGGCGCAGCGCGCAGTTTTTGCGCTTTTTGCACTACAAAGCGCTGACCAATTTGACGTTTGTGCGCTTAAAGCGCTGACCAATTTGGCAAGAAGTAGTACCCTGGTTATGATGACAACTTGAAGAAAAAAAGGAAAAGCGAAACCAGGGTCTGCGTTAACCTCTTCGACCCTCTTCGACCCTCTTCGACCCTCTTCCTGCGCAAGGAAGAGGGCAGAAGAGGGTCAAAGAGGTTTATGCAGGCCCTGGTTTCGTTTCCCCTTTGTTCTTCAAGTTGTCATCATAACTGCCAACGAAATGAAACAGGGCTTACTCAGGTCCTACCTGACAAAAGGTTTCGTTTTGTGGGTATGGGTGTGGGTGTGGGTGTGGGGGGGGGGGGGGGGGGGGGGGCTGGTGGGCGGGGGGGATGGGGGGGGATGGGAAATGTGGATGGGGTGTGGAATGGTGGGGCGGATGGGGGGGGGGGGGTTGGAGAGAGGTATATGAAATAGTTAAAAAGGTAAAATAAAAAATGAAAAAAGGTTAAAAGTTTGGTGGGTGTGGGTGTGGGTGTGGGTGATGTGGGGTTGTGGAGTGTGGGTGGGGTGTGGGTGTGCTGGTGTGGTGGGTGGGGCTGTGTGGTGGGGTGTGGGGGGGTGTGGGTCGGGGAGTGGTGTCGTGGGTGTGGGTGTGTGGTGGGGGGCCTTTTGGTGGGGGTGGGGGGGGGGTGGGGAGTGGGGGGGGTGGGGCTGGGGGAGTGGGTCGGGTGGGGGGGGTGTGGGTGGGTGGGTGGGTGTGGGAGGTAGGTGTGGATGGGTGGGGGTTGGTTAGGGGGGGGGGGGGGGGGGGGGGGTATCTGAAAATGTACCCAGGTCCTACCTGACAGTTATTGATGACGTTGATGTGGCAGCCTAGGTCTCTGAAATCTCGAGTCGAATCGATGTGCAGATCTGTTGAGATGGAAACCCAAACGTGCTTGCGGCGCCCTGGATAAACGAAAGGGAGGGTCGGTAGGGCATGTATGTGTAGGTGTGGGTGTGGGTTGGTTTGTGTGGGTGGGTATGGGTGTGGGTGTGGGTTGGTTTGTGTGGGTAGTTGTGGGTGTGGGTGTGGGTGTGGGTGG
The DNA here is from genome assembly GCA_013435795.1 of Chlamydomonas sp. ICE-L. Lineage (NCBI taxonomy): Eukaryota > Viridiplantae > Chlorophyta > Chlorophyceae > Chlamydomonadales > Chlamydomonadaceae > Chlamydomonas > Chlamydomonas sp. ICE-L. The sequence continues at coordinate 3,812,322 of JACBWV010000730.1, read as the reverse complement.
GTGCGGGTGTGGGTGTGGGTGTGTGGGTGTGTGTGTGTGGGGGGGGAGGTCTCTGAAATATTGAGTCGCATGGAGTCGAATCGATGTGAATATCTGTTGAGACGGAAACCCACACGTGTTTGTGGCGCCCTGGATAAATGGAAGGTTGGTACAGGGGAGTCGTTACGGCTGGTATGTGGGTGGGTGGGCGGGGTGGGTGGGTGGGGGTGGGTTGGTTTGTATGTGTGTGTGTGTGTGGTGTGTGTGTGTGGGGGGGGGGGGGGGGGGGGGGGGGGGGGGGGGGGGGGTAGAGTGTGTGGGAGGTCTCTGAAACAGCAAGTCGCATTGATGTGCAGTTTCGTTTAGATAGAGGCCCGCACATGTTTGCGGGCCCCTGAATTAAAGGAAGGCTGATGCAGGGGAGTCGTTAGGGCAGGTATGTGGTTGCGTTGGTGGGGGTGGGGGTGGGGGTGCGGGTGTGTTTGTGTGTGTGTGTATGTGTGTGTGTGTGTAGCGTGTATGTGTGTGTGGAGGGGGGGAGGGGGGGGGACCTCGAGCGAATTTATCCATTATGATGGCATCAATCTGTCTGCCCTTGCCCACGCCGGCACCATCCCCAAACAAAACAAAACAAATCACCACACCTCACTACAACCACCACAACACAATCCACCCATCCAACACAACCCAGCCCAGCCCAAACCAGACCAGACCAACCCAGACCAAGCCTTACCCACCTCGAGCAAAGCTATCAATGATGACGGCAGCAATCTGTCTGACCTTGCACACGCCAGCACCGTCTCCAGTAAATAAATAAAAACATCACCACAGCACAGAACAGCCCACCTATGCAACACAACACACCACAACGCAACCCAGTTCAAGCCAAACCAGCCGAAGCCTTACCAACCTCTCGCAAAGTGGACCTTGAGGCAAGCTACCCATGATGAACGCACAATATGTGGTGTTGTGTGTGTGTGTTGTGTAAGTGTAGTGTGTATGTGTGTGTGGCGGGGGGAGGGGGGGGGACCTTGAGCAAAGCTACCATGATTAAACCAGCAATATGTGTATGGTGTGTGTGTGTGTGGTGTGTAGTGTGTGGTGTGTAGTTTGTGGGGGGGGGAGGGGGGGGGACCTTGGAGCCAAGCTACCCATGATGAACTCAGCATATGTGTATGGTGTGTGTGTGTGTGTGTGTATGGTAGAGTGGTATGTGTGTGTGGGGGTGGGAGGGGGGGACCTTGAGTCAAAGCTACCCATGATGAACGCAGCAATATGTTATGTGGTGTGTGTGTGTGTGTGTGTAGTGTAGTGTGTGTATGTGTGTGTGGAGGGGGGGAGGGGGGGGGGACCTTGAGCAAAGCTACCCATGATGAACGCAGCAATATGTGTATGTGTGTGTGTGTGTGTGTGTGTAGTGTAGAGTGTATGTGTGTGTGGAGGGTGGGAGGGGGGGGGACCTTGAGCAAAGCTACCCATGATGAACGCAGCAATCTGTCTGCCCTCGCCCACGCCAGCACCATCCCCAAACAAAACAAAAACAAGCACCACACCCCACCACACCCCACCACAACACAATTCACCCATCCAACACAACCCAGCCCAACCCAGACCAGCCCAACCCAGCCGAAGCCTTACCAACCTCAAGCAAAGCTTTCCATGATGACAGCATCAATCTATCTGCCGTTGCCCGCATCTACACCGTCCCCAATAAAAAAAAAAAAAAAACTCCACACCACAATCCGCCAATCCAACACAACACAGCCCAGCCCAGCCCAAACCACAATAGACCATCCCAGACCAAGCCTTACCCACCTCGAGCAAAGTTATCCATGATGACTGCAGCAATCTGTCTGCCCTTGCCCACACCAGCACCGTCGCCAATCATGAATCCGCATCTCTCTCCACTAGGGAGGATCTGTTGGTGTTTGGCGCAAGCATGTAGCACGCCTTCCAACTGCAACTGACTTAACAGACCCTTGCTCACCACCTCCTCGGGCAGAGCTTCCCACAGGGGGTAGTTGGTGGAGGGGAGGGGGACCGCGCTGGGGGACAGGGGGGGTATTGGTGGGGGGTGTTGGTGGTGGGGAGGGGGGGGGGGGGGGGGGCTGGTGGTGGGGAGGGGGGGAGGGGGGGGGGGAAGGGGGGGGAGGAGGGTAGTTGGTGGAGGGGAGGGGGACCGCGCTAGGGGAGAGGGGGGTATTGGTGGGGGGTGTTGGTGTGGGGAGGGGGGGGAGGGGGTGGGGGGGGGTGGGGGGGGGGTAGTTGGTGGAGGGGAGGGGGGGCGCGCTGGGGAAGAGGGGGGTATTGGTGGTGGGTGGTGGTGGGTGGGAGGGGGGGGGGGGGGGGGGCTGGGGGAGGGGGAGGGGGGGAGGGGGGGAGGGGGGGGGGGGGGGGGGGGGGGGGGGGGGGGGGGGAGGAGGGTAGTTGGTGGAGGGGAGGGGGACCGCGCTGGGGGAGAGGGGTGGTGGTGGGATGAGGGTGTTGTTGTTGTTGTTGGGGGGTGGGGGGGAGGGGAGGAGAGGCTGTTAGGACAAGTATGCGCAGGTGGGGTGGAGTGGGGGGGGGAAGGGAGTGGGGGGAAGGGAGGGAAGGGAGTATGTGTGTGTGGAGGAGGGGGGTGGGGGGGGGCTACATAATACGACTGGTTATGGGGGGGGCAGGGGGGGAAGGCAGTGGGGGGGGGGGGGGGGGGGAGTAGATATTATGACTGGTTATGGGGGGGGACAGGAGGGGAAGGGAATGTGGGTGGGTAGGTGGGTGGGTGGATGGGTGGATGTGCTATATATTACGACTGGTTATGGGGGGGACAGGGGGGGGGGGGGGAACATCTCACCTCAAGGAAGCAGGTTCAGCAATATCTCCAGGGTGGGGCTTGCCTCTAGATACGGAGCTGCACTTGTAAGTGCTGAACACTGCCACACTAGACAGGTTATGGGTGTGTGGGTGTGGGTGTGGGTGGGTGGGTGGGTGGATGTGCTATATATTACGACTGGTTATGGGGGGAAGGAGCACATCTTACCTTAAGGAAGCGGGTTCAGCAATATCTCCAGGGTGGGGCTTGCCTCTAGATACGGAGCTGCACTTGTAAGTGCTGAACACTGCGACGCTAGACAGGTTGATGTCAGCATCAAGCCCCTGTCCTGCTGTGGCGGCTGAAGCCATGTGGGCTGTACAGGCGGGGGGTCACAGGCTGGAGATCTGTAGTGCGGCCTGCAGATCTGTACTTCCTGAGATGTACCGAGATCTGTACTGCAGCCGGCAGATCTGTACTGTCTGAGAAAAACTGAGATGCCCGCTGGGATGCTCTCTAGGGGGACTTCGGAAATATCTTCAGAGATTTCGTTTTTAGATATTTGTTTTATGAGATGTCTTCAGAGATATCTTCTAAAAAAAATGTTTTAAATATTTTCTGAGATGTATTTCTATATCTTCTAAAAAATTGTGTTTCAGATATTTTCTGAGATGTCTAATGAGAAATTTTCTGTGATTTTGTTTTCAGATATTTTCTGAGATGTCTACTGAGATATGTCCAGACTTTTTTTTCGTGAGATGTCTTTTGAGACCTCTTCTGGGACAATGAAGAACCAAGCTCCAGCTAGGTAAGTGTTGTACTGCTGTACCGCTGTAGAGATGCGCTGAGATATGCTACAGGACTGCCGGATACCTCCTGGATGGGGGAAAAGGGGAGGGGAAAGGAGGGCGTGGGGTTGTGTTCTATTTAATTGTGGAGTTGTTCTCAAGCTTCATGTCTTGCGAGAATTTATAGCCATTCAGCGGATGATTTGGGTTCAAGGTTTCTGAAGAACCCGGACATCGTACATGAGATCGATAATTGGCCTGGGATTCTGAGAACCAATTTCGAAGTACAAAGTGTGCTCCCAAAATCATCCCTTGAATGGCTTTAATAGTGCTTTGATCGTTCTCAACATCCGTGTTGTATTTAATTATGAAGCTGGTCTCAATCTTTGGGGTTGTGTGCAGTACATTCAATTGTTCCCAGAAGTGGGTTTTACCAGACCCAGTTTTTATTTTTTTCAAACAAAAAAAGAAGAAATCTTATTCCTTTTTCTTTTACCCCCTCCTTTGTTCCCTCCCAAAACTCTGAGGGACCCTCATTCCGATTTTGGTCGATTTTTGTCATTTTTAGTCAATTTCAGTACAAAAAGTTTCTAATTCCGGCAATTTTGGCAAAAACGGGGTCTCGTATTCCGATTGGGAATAGGGAAACCTTTCTAATAATAGGGAAACCCTAGGAAAAAAATATCCCTGAGACCCAGATGAGCCCAGGACAAGGTAATACATTGGACAGTTAAACCCAGAACAAGGTAGTACCCAAGTTGGTTATATCCAGAAGAAGGGAATATCAGAGCCAGTAATTCCCAGGACATGGTAGTACCTGGGACAGTTAAACCCAGAACCAGATAAGACCGTGTGAGTTTTATACAGGACAAGGTCATACCCTAGTCAGTTGTACTGAGAACCAGATAACACCGTGTGAGTTATATACAGGACAAGGTCATACCCTAGTCAGTTGTACTGAGAACCAGATAACACCGTGTGAGTTGTATACAGAACAAGGGTAATACCGGAGTCAGAGTCGATCGAAAAGTTACGAACAGCTGCGAGCTAGTTACGCTTCTCTCTTTCAGCTGTCGAAACGGCGATTTTTTCGGAGGGGATCATTTTGTCTACGAAACGCCCTACAAGGGTAATACCAGAGGCAGTTATGCCCAGAACAAGGTAGTACAAAAGCCAGTTGTATCAAAAACAAGGTAATACCCCAGCAAGTTGTGCCCATATATATGTTATACCTGGGTTCAGGGTTTAGTTTAGTGTTTAGCTTAGGGTTTAGGGTTGTTGTTTATTTAGGGTTTAGGGTTTATGAAGGAAAACCCTGAACCATAGAATGAGCTGTCCAGTTTGGTTGAAGCATGGGGGCTTAGCCCAGTGGCTGGGTCAGGGAGTTGCCCAGAAGTTGATGCTCGCAGCTGAAAAGAAAAGCTATGATCTGCAAGCTCATAGAATGAGCTGTCCAGTATGATTGAAGCATGGGGGCTTAGCCCAGTGGCTGGGTCAAACGACCCCCACCCACCTTCTACCACCCACCACCCCCAACCCACCACCCACCACCCACCACCAAGAACAACAACCCATCCATCACACACCACCCCCAACCGACCACCCACCACCCACCACCACCACCAACAACAACCCCCGCACACCAGCTGCCCAGGAGTTGATGCTTGTAGCTGAGAAGAAAAGCCGGGGCCGGGTGTACGTACCTTTAACATGATGGAAATGGATGGAGGGGGGTGTAAGAGGGAGAGGGAGAGGGAGAGGGAGAGGGAGAGGGAGAGGGAGAGGGAGAGGGAGAGGGAGAGGGAGAGGGCGAGGGAGAGGGAGAGGGAGAGGGAGAGGGAGAGGGAGAGGGAGAGGGTGAGGGTGAGGGTGAGGGTGATGTTGAGGGTGAGGGTGAGGGTGAGGGTGATGTTGAGGGTGAGGGTGAGGGTGAGGGTGAGGGTGAGGTGAGGGTGAGGGTGAGGGTGAGGGTGAGGGTGAGGGTGAGGGTGAGGGTGAGGGTGAGGGTGAGGTGGGGTTGAGGGTGAGGGTGAGGGTGAGGGTGAGGGTGAGGGTGAGGGTGAGGGTGAGGGTGAGGGTGAGGGTGAGGTGAGGGTGAGGGTGAGGGTGAGGGTTGAGGGTGAGGGTGAGGGTGAGGGTGAGGGTGAGGGTGAGGGTGAGGGTGGAGGGTGAGGGTGAGGGTGAGGGTGAGGGTGAGGGTGAGGGTGAGGGTGAGGGTGAGGGTGAGGGTGAGGGTGAGGGTGAGGGAGGGGGTGGGGGTGGGGGTGAGGGTGAGAGTGACAGGGTAAAATCAGTTAAATGGTGCGTGTCAGGTAGTCAGCCTGGGTCTACACCTAAGCCATTGCATTCTGTACTCAAGAGTATGGTGTAGAAGCATTTGTTGCATTAGTAGCATAAGTAGCATTAATGCTACCCAAGATTACACAGCCTGAACACATTGAGCAGCCTGGATGCTGATAAACGATGTAATCAAACGACACGCCATGCAGTGGGGGAGAGACAGATACAGTCACATTAAGCAGTGGGCAGTTCATTGTTGGCTCATGACAAGCCATGCATGAATGGACAGACACATGGATGGGGATGACAGCTGGCATGCGTATGGATGAGGCCTTGCGAAGGTAGGGCATTCGTGATAGGTGCACCTACAGCGTTTGCTTCGGGACGTCTCCTTATCAGCTGCGAACAGCGGGCGAATAAAACTCGCAATGCGGGAGGTCGGAGATGGTCCTACAAATGCTCGTAACTGGTGTTAATAGAAGCGCAGTTGCAAATGGATTGGATGAGAGCAAGATGAGTGACAAGTCTGAGTTTCAAGTTTGAATTCGAGCTGGGGGGGCGAGGGCTGGTGGAGAAATGAAATGCGAGTTGAAGGACAAGTATAGGCTGTACGGCTGGTCGGTCTCCAATCAGGTGGACCACGTCGATCAGGGGTCCCTGACGTCGATCCAGACGTCGATCGAATCACAGGTGGGTAGATCCAGGTGTAGACCCGGCCCCCCGGCGGGGGGTAGATCCTGGGATAGATCCAGGGGTAGACGGGGGTAGATCGTGTCGATCGAGTCGACATGGTCGATGGTTTGAGGGAGGTGGGACGAGCTATATATCCGACAGGATCCAGTGGATTTGAGGATCGGACTCAGGTATTTGTAAGGTTGGGCTTCCTATCATGGCTCCTTATATACCGGTAGCCAGGTAGCTATATATAACTCGGTAGCTTAGCTATATATACCGGTAAGCTTCGGCTTCTTGCCGTCACTTCGAATTTGTGAACCATCTTCCTTCCTATGTCCAAGGTATGGGACTATGGGTCTCCTCTAGCTGTCCTACAAATTTGGGAGCCTCGCCACTTCGTTGTTGTTGCAGCCCAAGGGTAGCCAACTATGCTAGATGGACTTGCCCAACCTCGAGTAATCAAGACTATACTAGGTCGGCCGAGGTCTCTTGAAGAAGACCTGGAGCAAAAAGTACGTCATGACCTGATCCCCAACAATTTGCAGGCATAAGACGGAGGACGAGCTTCCTGGTAATTTCTTTTTCTTTTAGAGCCCTTCCTATCACGGTTGGGCAATTCCCTTTAGCCTACTTGGCCTACCCTTGGACTGTAACATACATACAAATTGCTGGCTTAAGCTATGTGACCAAGTTCAAGTTTAAGTAACATACATACATTACTGCTGAACAGCTGAAGACGGCGACCAGCAAAATTGCTAGCTGGAGCCATGTAACTAGCGTCAAGTATAAGATGGAGGAAGAGCAGCCAAATTGCTGGCTGTAGCCTGGGGCGAAGACGGCGATCAGCCAAATTGCTGGCTGGAGCTATGTAACCAAGTTCAAGTTCAAGTAGCCTGGAGCCTTGTACCGCAAGCAAGTTTAAGTTCAATTTTGACCGAGTACCGGAGATCAGTTGTTGTTGCTGTTACAGTGACTATAGCTAGCTTCGGCTTGCGCTATGCTGTCCTCAACTTCGCGTCCTGTGAGTAACTGTATTACAAGGATGCAACAATCTCAATTTCAATTGTTGTTGCTGTTACAATCCAAGGGTAGCCGCTAAAGGGACTCGCCCAATCTCAAACAACCAAAAATTCCACTGGATTAACAACAGGAGCTATAACAACAAGCACGCTGTGACCTGGCCCAGGCCACTATTTAAAAGGGGCCACTCGACCACCCCCTATTTAAAAAGGCTAGTCTTTCAATGGGGGGACATATTGTAGAATTCAAGTAGCACTGTAGCACGAACTCAGGGCCACCATCAGTAAAACGATTGTTTGGGGTTCAGTTCATCAATGCCTTTTCTTTTTATCACCCCTTCCTACGGTATCACGGTTGGGCAAGTCCCTTAAGCCTATTCCTCCTACCCCTGGAATGTAACAATGTAACACACACATATACCGGTATACAGGCGCAACGCAAATTGAGCAACTCGGTGCGACCCCAGTGAGACGCGCTGCCCACTTAACTTAGCGGAGCCTTGGGGGTTCGGGGGGGGCATTTCTGACTAGATTACCCAGACCCATGCATCGCCATGCAGCGACGGAATAGCGACGCATACTTGAAGTTAGAAACAGTGACGATGTTGGCGTTTTCATCCCACCTGATTTGTAGCCAGCAAAACATTCCCAGATATGACACCGTACATTTCGTAAGTGGGGTGCTTGTTTCTTACACTGCTTAAACTGCCAGTGATTATTTTTTAAACTGCCTTTCCTTTTTGTAAGGTTGGGCAAGTCCCTATAGCCTACTTGGCTACCCCTGGACTGTGAAAATAAATACGCACATTCAGTGGAAATGGAGTGCCCAGATGCAGGCCGTGTGGGGATGGTTGAGCTTAGTAATGAGGGGCAGGAGTACCAGGTGGGGGTTGTAGAGGGAGGGGGTGGAGGAAGGTGGGATGGTGGTGGGTGGTGGTGGCGGTGGCACGTACCCAGGCTGGTAGGGGGGTCAATATCGCATGATAGAATGCAATGTATTGTACGATGTACCAGTACAGGGTACTACTATGTGCGCGCGGCAGCGCGGTGCCGCGCTGCCTTTTTGAGCCCCTCGGCGCGTTTTGCACAGTTTTTTCAACCCCCTGTGGGCGCAGCGCGCTGTTCTTGCGCTTTTTGCACTAAAAAGCGCTGGCCATTTTGACGTTTGTGCGCTTTAAGCGCTGACCAATTTGGCAACAAGTAGTACCCTGACCAGAACATAACGATGTTATCGTACTTGACAACTCTACGGGTACCCTACGATATGAGATATTTAGATAGTGGGGTAGTGGGAGGACGATGGTGGAGGTTGTGTGTACTGGGCAGGAGGAGGTTGGGCAGGTGGGTGCTGTGGGTACTGGGATGGTGGTTGAGAATAGTACTGAGCTGCAGCAGAAGCTGGTTGGTGGTGAGGAGGCGGTGCCCCGTATGCAGGTGCAGACATGGGCATGTGGTGTGGTGCGTGCTGATGTGGTGCATGCTGGTGTGCTGCGTGCTGTGTTGGTGCAGGTGGAGGTTGGTTTGGGTAGTAGTGGGGTGTGTGAGTGGGGTAAGCGGATGGTGGTGGTGGTTGAGTTGGGTAGTGATGTGTGGGGTGTGTGGGGGCGGCACCATGAGGGGCAGCGTACTGCGGGGGGTAGCCATGCACTGCTGATGGGGGGGCAGAGCGGGCAGGGGGAGCTGGCTGTCTAGGTGGCGGCGCTGGCTGTGCATGGTGCTGGGGTTGACGGGAAGGGTATGTGACGGCTGGTGGGTAATGAGGAGAGGATGCAGCAGGGTATTGGGCATGGCCCCCCCCAGCTGCTCGCTTTGGGGGAGGGGGGGGGGGCTGGTATCCGTGACTTTGCCCTTGGCCCCCTCGGCCCCCGTACGGTGTACTGCTTTGTCCAGTGCCCCCCCGCCCTCCTCCCCGTCCTCCTCCTCGCCCTCCCCCATCGGGATGCGCCCCTCGTCCGCGCCCCCCCCCTCGTCCGAGGGAAGACCCTCCTCGACCACGGACGTTCCTTCCTGTTGCGGCCCCGGACACACTTGCCACCTCACAATCAGCTTTACGCTTCGCCCTCTCTTTCTGCAAAATGACACAGCAGGTTTTTGTTTGGGTTCCAGTTTATTTTGGTTTAGTCTTTTTTATGAGGATAAGAGTTTCTGCAAAATGATAGAGCAGGTTTTTGTTTGGTTCCAGTTCGTTTTGTTTTAGTCTAATTTATGAGTAGAAGAGGGTGAATCCCACTCCACTCCACTAATTTGCTGTCCCCTTTGAGCTTCGCCCTTGGTCTTGTTCGGGATAGTTTTGGTATACTCTATGAGTAGAGGAGGGTGAATATCCTCCGATGCACTTGCTGCCGTTCCCTCAGCTTCACACTTCGCCGTGTGTGTGTCTGACACATTTCACAGCAGGAATATATATATTAACCTGGAATTTGGATTATTATATTTTATTTAATTTACCTGGACAATGGCACAGCAGGATTTTACTTTACTTCACTTTATTTTATTTACGTGAACAAGGACACAGCATGATTTTCCTTTTATTTTATTTACCTGGTTTAAATTTAATTTTATTTACCGGTACCTGAACAATTACACAGCATGATTTTACTGTATTTTATTTACATGGTTTATTTTATATTTTATTTAATTTACCTGAACAATGACACAGCAGGATTTCACTTTATTTTATTTACCTGATACTCAGCCTCTTGCGCATCATCACTGAAGTACACCTCTTCGTTTAAACCAACAGTTACACTATTGTTACTGAAGTACAGAGCATCACTCTTACCTGATACTCAGCCTCTTGCTCATCATCACTGAAGAACACCTCTTCATCAGAGTCCTCGGCTTCCGCCACATCATTCGGCGTCTTTGCTGTGGTCTTAACGTACTGCACAGCACAACGTTGTAAATAATTAATTCAGGCAAAAATTCAAAAACATCTGATTCAAATGCCTTCCACCACATCATTAGGTGCCAATGCCGTGATCTTTACGTACTGCACAGCACAACAACAACAGCAACAACAACGTTGTAAACAGTGAATTCAGGCGAACATTTAGGCAAAAAAATTCAAAAACATCAGATACGAATCCCTTCCATCAGGACATTAGGTGCCTGTGCCGTGGTCTGTACAAACTGCTCAGCACAACATTGTAAACAGTGAATTCAGGCAAACGTTCGGGCACAAAGTCAAAACATCAGATACAGAGCAGGAGCTAGGATAGGGTTGATTTCCAGCATATTGGAAGGCTTACATTAACACCACTCCAATCAGCCCCATTGGAAAAAAAAAAAAAGCGAGCTTTACCATTTCTTCAGGCGGCATAAAGGTAGAAAGGCAAAGAAGACATATAACAACAGCTACTGTTGCTAGGCTAGCAGGAGGGGGTTGTTTTCCAGCATATTGAAGGCTTACATTGACACCACCCCAATCAGCCCCAATGGAAAAAATACTAAAAAGTAAGCCTTACCATTTCTTCAGGCAGCATTAAGGTAGAAAGGCAAAGATTACAGAAAACCGAGGCTCCTGTTGCTAGGCTAGCAGGAGGGGGTTACTTTTCAGCGTATTGGAAGCCTTACATTAACACCCCCCCAATCAGCCCCAATGGAAAAAAAGAAAAAGACACAAAAGTGAGCCTCTTACCATTTCTTCAGGCAGCATGAAGGTAGAAAGGCGAAGAATACAAAAGACGGAGGCTCCTGTTGCCAGGCTTGCAGGAGGGGGTTGCTTTCCGGCGTATCGGAGGGCGTACAGAGGCATCATGACTGGGCCAAACACCTGGACACAATGAGACCGTATGAGTGTGTGTGTGTGTGTGTGTGTGTGTGTGTGTGGGGGGGGGGGGGGGGGGGGGGGGGGGGGGCATCTTGCGGCGCCCTGGATAGAAGGATAATAGACACACCGGGTTGCTTTCCAAGGCGTATCGGAGGGCGTACAGAGGCATTATGACTGGTCCAAACACCTGCGGACGATGAGTGATTGGATTTAATCTTAAAGGGATGATCATTACTAAGCACGAGTCAATTCATATCAATATATGCTTGCAGCATGACAGGCCCAAACACCTGCAGGCGGAGATTAATTGGATTCATATTTAATTAATTAATATTTCATTTGTATGCTTGCAGCATGAAAGGTCCAAGGCAAACGGAGAGTAATTGTTACGCCAGTAAAAGATTATGATAATAGTATAGATTATGTACGGGACGGGGGCGGGCGAGCATCAGGGTACCGGAAGGTTTGGCCAAAATGGGGGTCCCAGGTAGCGATCGCTTCTGGTAGCGGAACAAAAATCTAGGAAGGGCTAACATGGGGTAGGCCTCAGGGGAGGTGGGGTCAATTACATCAGAAACATATAACGTGGAGGTTGGCCATCAATTAATCGAAATTAAATTGTGAATAACTGATGCTGAATTGAATCCTAAGGGAATGATTAATAGTTAGAACGTGCAAATTAATATCAATGTGCTTAAAAGCATATATTGAAATAAATAAGGAGTAAAGAAATGCTAATATATTATTTATAGTAACTCAATTGATACTTGAGGAATGAACAATACTTAGATTGTGTAAATTAATACAAACATATGCATATAATGAGTGCAGTCATAGTAATACATTATTTATAGCAATTGAATTGCTACTCAAGGAGTGATCAATAGTCAGCACGAGTCAATTAAAACTAATATATGCTTATAATGAGTAAACCAATATTGACATGTTATTATTGTAATTGAATTGATACTATAGGAATGAGCAATGCATAGCATGTGTCAATTGATACTAATATATGCTTATCATGAGTACAGTAATATTAATATATTATATATAGTAATTGAATTGCTACTACAGAAATAATGTATACTTAGATTGTGGAAAATAATACTAATACATGCGTATAATGAGTACAGTAATATTAATATATTATGTTTAGTAGTTAATTGATACTCAAGGAGTGATCAATAGTCAGCACGAGTCCATTAATAAAAATATATGCTTATAATGAGTACAGTCATATTAACATTTTATCATTGTAATTGATTTGATACTATAGGAATGAGCAATACCTAGCATGTGTACATTAATACTAATATATGCTTTAATGAGTACAGTCATATCAACATATTATGTATTGTAATTGATTTGATACTGTAGGAATGAACAATACTTAGCATGAGAGTAACCCTTTAATTACCTCATCCACACGTCCAATGGGAATCTTGTCATCAGTTACTAGCACTGAGCCCTCCTTGAGGGCGCGGGAGTTGGGGGGACCTTGGATGACCACCATGCCCTCCACGTAGGAGAACACTGAGCCAGCTGGTTCCAACACGTCGTTGGGCAGGACCTCAACATCAAGGGGGGCCAGGTCAGGTAGGCCCAGAGCATCTTTGAAGGAGGTCTTCTCAGCGCCGCCACCACCACCTGGGTTGGGTTGGGTTATATGAGGGTGAGCGTTGGGGTTGGCTGGGTGCGGGTGGGGTGAGAGGGGTGAGAGGGGCGGGGGTGGGGTGAGGGGGGTGAGATTCAAGTAGGCCCAGAGCATCTTTGAAGGAGGCCTTCTCAGCACCACCACGGCCACCTAGGTTGGGGTGGATTGGGTTGGGTGCGGGTAGGTGCGGGTGCGAGTGGGGTGTGGGGAGTGAGGGTTGGGTTGAGCATTTTTGAAGTAGGTCTTTTCAGCGCCACCACCGCCACCTGGGTTGGTTTGGGTGAAGGGTTGGGGGTGGGCGAGGGTATGGGGTGGGGAGTGAAGGGTGAGGGTTGGGTTGGGTGAGGGGTGTGAGGGTGTGAGGGGTGTGCGTGTGTGTGGGGGGTGGGTGAGGGGTATGGGGTGGGGAGTGAAGGGTGAGGGTTGGGTTGGGTGGGTGAGGGGTGTGAGGGGTGTGAGGAGTGTGCGTGTGTGGGGGGGGTGGGCGAGGGGTATGGGGTGGGGAGTGATGGGTGAGGGTTGGGTTGGGTGAGGGGTTTGAGGGGTTGTGCGTGTGTGTGGGGGGGTGGGCGAGGGGGTATGGGGTGGGGAGTGAAGGGTGAGGGTCGGGTTGGGTGAGGGGTGTGAGGGGTGTGCGTGTGTGTGTGGGGTGAGATTCAAGTAGTGGCAAGAGCATCTTTGAAGGAGGTCGTCTCAGCGCCCCCAACCACCACCTGGGTTGGGTTGGGTTAGGTGAGGGTGAGGGTTGGGGTTGGCTGGGTGTGGGTGGGGTGAGGGGGGTGAGAGGGGGGTGGGGGGGTGAGAGGGGGGGGGAGATTCAAGAAGGCCTAGAGCATCTTTGAAGGAGGTCGTCTCAGCGCCACCACCAGCTGGGTTGGGTTGGGTCAGGGTGGAAGGTGAGGTGTGGGGTGAGGGGGGTGAGGAGGGGGATTGAATAGTGGCAAGGGCATCTTTGAAGGTGTTCTTCTCAGCAGCATCACCACCTGGGGGTGAAGGGCATGTATGTGTGTGTGTGTGCTTGTGTGTGCTTGTGTGTGCTCGTGTACTTGTGTGCTTGTGTGTGTTCTTGTGCGTGGATGTGCTTGTGTGCTTGTGTGTGTGTGCTCGTGCGCTTGTGTGCTTGTGTGTGTGTGCTTGTGTGTGTCCTTGTGCGTGTATGTGCTTGTGTGCTTGTGTGTGTCCTTGTGCGTGTATGTGCTTGTGTGCTTGTGTGTGTACTTGTGTGCTTGTGTGTGTGTGCTTGTGTGCTTGTGTGTGTCCTTGTGCGTGTATGTGCTTGTGTGTGCTCGTGTGCTTGTGTGCTTGTGTGTGTCCTTGTGCGTGTATGTGCTTGTGTGCTTGTGTGTGTACTTGTGTGCTTGTGTGTGTGCGTGTGAGTGTTGCAGTAGCAGCGTGCTGCTGACCACGCTGTTACTGTCGCCACAATCCTTTCCATCTATCCAGGCCCATATCCTCTAAAACAATTAATAATAATGATTATACCCAGCGCCGACCTTCATCATCATCATCTGCCGTTTTGTCAGATCAGCAGAGCCAGTTTCGCTGCTGGCCACGCTGCTCCTGTCGCTTAAAATCCGCTCCCTCCCTCTCTACGGGTCCATATCCTCACTAATAATAACAAAAATAATATACCTAATAATAATAATAATAATAATAATAATAATAATAAACATAATAAATATAAACATGATAATAATCAACATAATAATAATCAACATAATAATAATCAGGATAATAATAAACATAATAATAATCAACATAATACTAATCAGGATAATAATAAACATAATAATAACAAACATAATACTAATCAACATAATAATAATCAGGATAATAATAAACATAATAATAATAAACATAATAATAGTTACATACAGCACCTACCGCCAGCAGCATCATCATCCGCCTGCTCGAACGCCTTGCTGATGATTTCCTTCATATCGTTCAGGTCAACCGAGTCAGCTTCGCCGCTGACCACGCTGCTGCTTTCGTCACAATAGCCTCCCTCCCCTTCGCTATCCTCCCCTTTTCCCCTTCCCTCCCTTTCCCCTTCCCTCCCTATCCCCTTCCCTCCCTTCCCCTGTCCCTCCATGACCGTTTACTCCAGCTAAAATATACATGCACGTTGCAAAACAATACACATAATAATAAAATAATAAATAATAATAAATATACATGCACGTTGCAAAACAATACACATAATAATAAAATAATAAATAAGAATAAATATACATGCACGTTGCAAAACAATACACATAATAATACAATAATAAATAATAATAAATATACATGCACGTTGCAAAACAATACACATAATAATACAATAATAAATAATAATAAATATACATGCACGTTGCAAAACAATACACATAATAATAAAATAATAATTGATAATAAATATACATGCACGTTGCAAAACAATACACATAATAATAAAATAATAATTAATAATACATATACATGCACGTTGCAAAACAATACACATACTAATAAAATAATAAATAATAATAAATATACATGCACGTCGCAAAACAATACACATAATAATAATACATATACGTAGCACCTACCTTCAGCATCATCATCATCCGCCTGCTCGTACGCCTTGCTGATGATCTCCTTCATATCGTTCAGGTCAACGGTGTCAGGTTCGATGCTGACCACGCTGCTGCTTTCGTCACAATCGCTCCCCCCCCCCCCCCCCCCCCCCCCCCCCCCCCCTCCGCCATCCTCCCATTTCCCCCTTCCCTCCCTTTCCCTTCCCCTCCCTTCCCCCGTCCCTCAATGACCATGTCCTCCACCTAATACATACATGCACGTTGCAAAATAATTGAAATAATAATACATATACGTAGCACCTACCTTCAGCGTCATCATCATCCGCTTGCTCGTACGCCTTGCTGATGATCTCCTTCATATCGTTCAGGTCAACGGAGTCAGGTTCGCTGCTGCACACGCTACTGCTTTCGTCACAGTCGCCTCCATCCGCCCTCCCCCCCTCCTCATCTATTTCCTCCTCATAGGGTTCGCAGTCAAACTCCCACTCAGCATCAGGATCGTCTTCTTTGATGGTGTTGATGACGAGCGTGCAGTGGCCTCCATCTTCTTCTCTACAGTCGATGTGAGCGCTTAGCAGTCGGGACAGCACTTTTCGTTGTTTAGGTACCCTGGGCTCCTGCTCCTGCACATCAGCAGAGTGATATTAAGATCATTTTTGAAACATACGTGTGGCTATTCAAACAATTGGCAAAAACTGCAAAATTTCACGCCCGTGGTGTTTATAACAATCGTGCAGAGGCCTCCATCCTGTATCTCCTCTACAGACAATGTGAGCACTTAGCACTCGGGACAGCACTTTTCGCTGTTTAGGTACCCTAGGCTCCTGCTCCTGCACATCAGCAGAGTGATATTAAGATCATTTTTGAAACATGTGTGGTTATTCAAACAACTGGCAAAAAGTGCGACACTTCAGGCCTGTGGTGTTTATAACAAACGAGCTGAGGCCTCCATCCTGTATCTCCTCTACAGACAATGTGAGCACTTAGCACTCAGGACAGTACTTTTCGCTGTTTAGGTACCCTAGGCTCCTGCTCCTGCACATCAGCAGAGTGATATTAAGATCATTTTTGAAACATATGTGTGGTTATTCAAACAACTGGCAAAAAGTGCGACACTTCAGGCCCGTGGTGCTTATAACAAACGAGCTGAGGCCTCCATCCTGTATCTCCTATACAGTCGATGTGAGCGCTTAGCAGTTGGGACTTCACTTTTCGCTGTTTAGGTACCCTGGGATCCTGCTCCGGCTCAATGGTGGAGTGACTGTACGATCATTTTTGAAACATATGTGTGGTTATTTTAACAATTTGCAAAAACTGGAAAACTTCACGCCCGTGGTGTTGATAACAAGCGTGTAGAGGCCTCCATCTCCTTCTCTGCAATCAATGTGGGCACTTAGCAGTCTGGACAGCACGTTTCGTTGTACAAGTACCCTCAGCCCCTGCACATTGGTCGGGTGACAGGTTGACTTTCATTTGAAACATGTGTGTGGGTAGGGGTGGGGGTGTAGGGGTAAAAAAAGTATTTCCCCCATGGGGAGTCTAAGAAGTTTGCTTGTATACCGCATGCTCCATCAGAGGCCTTAAGGGGTTGTAAGCGCCGAAACCAACGCACAAATTTGAAATTGACTTTTGAAGGGGGTAGACCTCGACCCCCCCCCCCCCCCCCCCCCCCCGCAGGGTGAGTGTGTATGTGTACGTGTGGTGTGTGGTGTGTGTGTGTGGTGTGTGTGTGTGTGGAGGGGGGGGGGAGTGTGTGTGGGGTGTGTGTGTGTGTGGAGTGTGTGTGTGTGAGTGTGGGTGTGGGGGGGGTATGACACTTGCAGACATCAGCTTTGCCGCCTGAACGGGAAGGCCATGTGAGGGAGATGTTGGCAGAGTGTGCGTGCGTGGGGGGTGTAGTTGTTGTTGTTGTTGGTGGTGGTGGTGGTGGTGGTGGTGGTGGTGATCCTGTGTGTGGTGTGTGTGGTATGGGGGGGGGGGGGGGGGGGGGGGGGGGCGGCAGCCGGTTTCGGAAACAACTTCTCACATACCTACCCACTTGCCCCCAAATCCATCTGTAGACATGTACCCCACTTCACCTCAGCCTCGAAGCTGCTATCATCACTGTCGCTATCACTGTCGCTGTCACTGTCACTTTCGTCATCACTGCTATCCACAAGGACCTCCATGGCAGCCGCCACTGCAACATCGATGTAATGCCACCTGCCCCACCTACCTGCCTACCCACCCCCACACACACCTACCCACGTACCTACCCACATACCCACCTGCCCCACATCCATCCGGAGACATGTACCCCCAACTCACCTCAGCCTCGGAGCTGCTATCATCACTGTCGCTATCACTGTCGCTGTCGCTGTCACTGTCACTGTCCTCCTCACTGCTATCCACAAGGACCTCCATGGCAGCCGCCGCTGCTGCCGCTGCAACATCGATGTCGTTGACATTCGGAAGATCGATCCATCCATCCATGGTCAAGTCAATGTCTTCTTCAACTGGGTTAGCTGTGTTAGGTGTGCAGGTGGGTTGGATGGAGGAGTGTCGGGTGGGTGGGTAGGTAGTGTGGGTGGAGGTCATTTGCGCTAGGAAGGTCGAAGATGGATTGGTCCATTGTCAAGTATATATCTTCTTCAATTGTGCTAGCTGTGTTAGGTGTGCAGGTGGGTTGGGTGGAGGGGTGTTGGGTGGGTGGGTAGGTAGTGCGGGTGGAGGTCATTGGCATTAGCTGTGTCAGGTGTGCAGGTGGGTTGGGTGGAGGGGTGTTGGGTGGGTGGGTAGGTAGTGCGGGTGGAGGTCATTGGCATTAGCTGTGTTAGGTGTGCAGGTGGGTTGGGTGGAGGGGTGTTGGGTGGGTGGGTAGGTTATGTGGGTGGATTCCATTGGCGGTAGGAAAGGTTGTAGAAGGGTCGGTCCATTGTCAAATTGATTTCCTCTTTAACTGTGTTGGCATAGGAGGTGGTTTGGGTTTAAAGTTTAGGGGCAATTAGGGGCATAGATTTCTAGGTCACAAACGAGTTTCGACAAATAATGAAGTAGTGGCCCTGCCAGGTTTGGGATCTAAAATTAATAATAATAATAATCATGATTATTATTATTCTTATTATTCATAATACAAATAATAATTGGCCCTGCCAGCTTTGGGATCTACAATTAATTATTCATAATACAAATACATATTGGCCCTGCCAGCTTTGAGATCTACAATTAATTATTCATAATATGAATTAGAATATGAACACTAATATTATAAAGAATGAAGGAGTGGCCCTGCCAGGTTTGAGATATAAAATGCCTAATTAGTCCCCCTGCCTGTCCTACACCCACTCCCACACACACCACTACATCTAACTCCCACACACACCACTACACCCACTCCCACACACACCACTACATCTAACTCCCACACACACCACTACACCCACTCCCACACATACCACTACAAATCTCAACTCCACACCCCCCCCTACCCACACCCCGTCCCCCACACCTCACCCCTCCCGTCTCCTCCACGCCCGCCCCCACTACACCCGAGCCCTCCCCCTACACTCATACTCACTCCCCCACCCCCACTAGCAGACCCACCCCCATCCCCCACCCCCTCCGTGCTCCCTCCCCCCCCCCCAGCCCTACCCCCCCCCGTCCCCCCGAGGCCCACACCCCTCCCTCTCCCTCCCCCCCGCTACCCCCCTCCCCACCCCCAGTCCCCGCCCCCCCCCACCTTCCTCTCCCTCCTCCCTCACCTCCTTGCCCCCTTCAGGCTGTACCATGCAAGGTTTGAGTTATAAACTGTATATACTAATACGAATACGAATACTAACACGATTATTATGAAGAATTAATTAATAAAAGTAATCCTGTTGGAGGAGGAGCAGTCAGGCTGGGACTTTTTTGAGGAAGGTGTGCATGAGGGTTAGGTCGTTTAGGGGTATATATGTATAGATTTACAATGTTCTAGTGGTAGACCAGATTGCTAAAGAATGAAGAGTCGGGGGTTCGACTCCCCCTTCGGTCGCTCTTGGCGTTGCAGGTCGTCGTCAACCGCTATGGTAGCTTGTCCAGTTGAGGTAGGAGGCCGCTCCCCGCCTGCGTACGACGGGCTCCCTTAACACCACGCCCCTCCAGGCGTTATCATTACTATGTATAGATAGATAGATTAACAGTTGTAGTTAAGCCAATAATACGTTAGTGGTCAATTGCAGGTCCGAAATCGAAATTGAAATCGGTTCATTTTGGTTGGGAGGAGCAGTAAGACTGGGCCTGTTTGTAAGGCAGGTGGTTTGGGTAGTTTAAGTGGCTTAGGGGCATTTTGGTTGGGAGGAGCAGTAAGGCTGGGCCTGTTTGTAAGGCAGGTGGTTTGGGTAGTTTAAGTGGCTTAGGGGCATTTTGGTTGGGAGGAGCAGTAAGACTGGGCCTGTTTGTAAGGCAGGTGGTTTGGGTAGTTTAAGTGGCTTAGGGGCATTTTGGTTGGGAGGAGCAGTAAGACTGGGCCTGTTTGTAAGGCAGGTGGTTTGGGTAGTTTAAGTGGCTTAGGGGCATTTTGGTTGGGAGGAGCAGTAGACTGGGGCCTGTTTGTAGGCAGGTGGTTTGGGTAGTTAAGTGGCTTAGGGGCAGTTTGGTTGGGAGGAGCAGTAAGGCTGGGCCTGTTTGTAAGGCAGGTGGTTGGGTAGTTTTAAGTGGCTTAGGGGCATTTGGTTGGGAGGAGCAGTAAGACTGGGCCTGTTTTGTTAAGGCAGGTGGTTTGGGTAGTTTAAGTGGCTTAGGGGCATTTTGGTTGGGAGGAGCAGTAAGACTGGGCCTGTTTGTAAGGCAGGTGGTTGGGTAGTTTAAGTGGCTTAGGGGCATTTCGTTGGGAGGAGCAGTAAGACTGGGCCTGTTTGTAAGGCAGGTGGTTTGGGTAGATTAAGGTGGGCTTAGGGCATTTTGGTTGGGAGGAGCAGTAAGACTGGGCCTGTTTGTAAGGCAGGTGGTTTGGGTAGTTTAAGTGGCTTAGGGGCATTTTGGTTGGGAGGAGCAGTAAGACTGGGCCTGTTTGTAAGGCAGGTGGTTTGGGTAGTTTAAGTGGCTTAGGGGCATAGATGTATAGATGTACAGTTTGAGTTACATCCAATACTACCTTGGTGGTCCATGGAAGATTTGAGACCGGGTAATTATGTTGGGGGAGAAGGGGTAAGGTTGGGACTGTGTGATAGGACGATGTGCAGGTGTTTCGGGTGGTTAGGGTGGTTTAAATGTATAGATTTACAGTTTTAGTTACACCCAATGATTAAATAGTGGTCCATGGAAGGTCCGGGATCAGGTAATTATGTTGGGGGAGGGGCGGTAAGGCTGCGCCTGATTTTAAGGGGGGCGTGCAGGTGGTTGGGGGGGTTAATGGGGAATGGATGTTTAAATTTACAGTTGAAGTTACATCCAATAATAAATTAGTGGTCCATGGCAGGTTTGATGCATGCAGTGAGGCTGTGCATAACATACAAGGCTTGCATAGGAGGTGGTTTGGGCCGATAGGGAGGGAGGAGGAGGGATGGGGGGTGGGGTGGGGTGGGGGTAGGGGTCCTCCTGGGCCAAGGGACGGTTTAGGGGCCTGGTGGCATGGTGGTGGTGGTGGTGGGGGTATAAGGGGATAGGGGGGGTAAGGGGATAGGGAGATAGGAGTCTTCCTGGGCCAAGGGACGGTTTAGGGGCCTGGTGGCATGGTGGTGGTGGTGGTGGTGGTGTGTGTGTGTGTGTGGGGGGGGGGGTATAAGGGGATAGGGGGGTAAGGGGATAGGGAGATAGGAGTCTTCCTGGGCCAAGGGACGGTTTAGGGGCCTGGTGGCATGGTGGTGGTGGTGGTGGTGGGTGGTGGTGTGTGTGTGTGTGGGGGGGGGGGGGGGGGGTATAAGGGGATAGGGGGGTAAGGGGATAGGGAGATAGGGGTCCTCCTGGGCCAAGGGACGGTTTAGGGGCATGGTGGCATGGTGGTGGTGGTGTGTGTGTGGGGGGGGGGGGGGGGGGGATATAAGGGGATAGGGGGGTAAGGGGATAGGGAGATAGGAGTCTTCCTGGGCCAAGGGACGGTTTAGGGGCATGGTGGCATGGTGGTGGTGGTGGTGGTGGTGGTATAAGGGGATAGGGTAAGGGGATAGGGAGATAGGGGTCTTCCTGGGCCAAGGGACAGTTTAGGGGCATGGGGGAAGCGAGCTCTGTTGGAGGGCACTCGCGCTTTATGATTTGGTAGGTCGTTCTAAGGGTCAAGGAGAACAAAGGATGGGAGGCTGGTGAAGATCCCTTGCAGATTTGGTGGTTGCCCCCAGTGCAAGCAAACTGGCTGGCCCCCTAAACCTCCCACCTCGTCATTAGGCGTACCACAGGAGGGCCCCCCCCCCCCCCCCCCCCTCTCTCACACACACACGCACGCAAGCACACACACACGCAAGTACACACACACAAAAAGCACACACACACACTCTACCCCTAGGAGGCTCTCAGAAGCTGAGGACACCATGCGATCTCTTGAGGTGGTTCTTCGCCGTCGTACCGCCCATGTGCTACCCATCCACCCATGCGATCTCTTGAGGTGGTCCTTCATCATAGTACCGCCCATGTGCCACCCAACCACCCATGCGATCTATCGAGGTGGTCCTTCGTCGTAGTACCGACCATGTACCACCCACCCACCCACCTACCCACTAATACACGCATACAAGCCTGCATTAGTATTACCCATGTGCCACCCACCCACCGACCCACTAATACACACACACACCTGCCTTAGCACTGCCCATGTGCCACCCACCCACCCATCCACAAACACACACACTTCCATTAATGCGCATGAGCACCACCCATGCAACCCCCCTACCCCCGTGCATCACTCTCCATCCATGCATGTACCTTTGAGTTCAGGGGGTGCTACTTAAGAGCCTTTGGACGTCCCTTTTGGGGGCCAAAAAAGCTGCCAGTAGTACCCAAAGGCTGCAGAGAGCACCATGGTGCGACATCAGGACTTTACATCTTGTTCCTCACAAAGAACCCTGGTCATACCTTGTTTGTTCTTGGAGTAATTCGGGTCCAAAGCCGCCCCAGCTGAGGCGGCCGCTATTGCCATGTCCATGCTGGCGAGAAAGAACGCAGAATGTAATCGCCAGTAGGTGTGGCTAAAGCTGATTGAAACTTATGTAACCTGCACCTGCTCGCTGCCGCCTCGATGGCGAACACGAAACTAAATCAGAATGGTGGGGATGCGGGGGCGGTCGGAAAGGAAAGCTAGGCTGCGCGTTGGTATGCTGACGGCTCGAAGAGGCGGGTTGGATGGTAAGGGCAGTAGGTTAAGGGTAATTGTGCAGCTTCGCAAGTTCGGACGAGGTTGAAGTGGCGAATAGCATTAGTACGATGGAAACCAAAACATGCACGCGAAACCAAAGCAGGGCCTGGCTGTCCCGCATTTCCTCAAAATGAATGACGGTCCCGAATTTGCATGAAACATGAGCATTGCAAGCAGAGATTGTCTGATTGCAAGCACGTCCCCCGTCCGTGCTGGGGTTTAAATGCCTCTCACCTTCATGCTATCTCCTACGCTCATCGTATCACCTGCCACCGTCGTGCTTTGGAATCTGCTACTTTTACCCCCCCCCCCCCCCCCCCCCCCCCCCCCCCCCCCCCCCCCGGTGTTGTCCGAGGACCCCCTTTGGGCTGCTTCCTTCAAGTCACACCGATCTGGAACCTTACTTTCCGTTTCTTTTCAGACAGCTCCGCCGTCGGGTTGTTCTTTCACCATGCCGCCCCTCCCACATCTTCCCACAGAACTCGTTGATGATCTGGTTATGCGCGCCCTTCGTCTGGGGGCCCCGATATGCGGCATATCTGCTGTTTGCCGCTCATGGCATTCGATCGTGGAGCGAAATCTAGCCGATCTGTTGATCCTCAGAGACAACGGCAACATTGCCAGTGCCCTCCGTCTTGCCCTGGGTCATCGCAAGTTGGATCTAGCTCTTTATCTAGTTTCCAGGCCAGGATCTTTGGAAGATTCTAATGCAGCTCTGGTTGTGGTTGCCCAGAGTGGGCAGTCAGACATGGCCAGGTGTCTGCTGAATGCCCCACAGCATCCTGCCTATGCTGATGACCAGGAAAGCTTGGCCCTTATCAATGCAGCACAGAATGGCCACGCTGAGGTAGTGCGTCTGCTGCTGAATGCCCCACAACGTGCTGCCCATGCGAATTGTCTTGGTGGCGAGGCACTTCTGCAGGCAGCACACAATGGCCATGTCGAGGTAGTGCGCATGTTGCTGAATGCCCCACAGCATCCTGCCCTTTCTAATTGTCTTGGTGGAGATGCACTTGTGCACACAGCACACACTGGCCACGTTGAGGTTGTGCGCATGTTATTGAATGCCCCACAGCATCCTGCCCAAGCTAACTGTCGTCATGGGCAGGCACTTATGCACGCAGCACACAATGGCCACATTGAGGTAGTGCGCATGTTGCTGGATGCCCTACAATATGCTGTCCGTGCTAACTGTCGCGATGGAGAGGCACTGAAGGTAGCAGCACAGCAAGGCCACGTTGCGGTAGTGCGCATGTTACTGAATGCCCCACATCATCCTGCCCTTGCTAACTGTCTTGGTGGAAAGGCACTTGTGCTAGCAGCACAGAATGGCCACGTTGACGTAGTGTGTATATTGATGAATGCCTATCAGCATTCTGCACATGCTGACTGTAGTGACGGAGACGCACTCGTCCGTGCAGCACAGAATGGCCGCATTGAGATAGTGCGCATGTTGCTGGATGCCTCACGGCATCCCGCCCTTGCTAACTGCCGTGGTGGAGACGCACTTGTGCTAGCAGCACAGAATGGCCACGTTGAGGTAGTGCGTCTGTTGATGAATGCCCCACACCATGCTGCAGACGCAGACTGCAAAGATGGAGAGGCACTAGTGCACGCAGCAACGAATGGCCACGCTGAGGTTGTGCGCATGTTGCTGAATGCCCCACAGCATCCTGCCCACGCTAACTGTCTTGATGAAGAGGCACTTCTGCTAGCAGCACAGAATGGCCACGTTGAGGTCGTGCGTCTGTTGTTGAATGCCCCACAATATGCTGCCCATGCTAACTGTCGCGATGGAGAGGCACTTTTGCTGGCAGCACACGATGGCAACGTTGAGTTAGTGCGCCTGTTTCTGAATGCCCCACAGCATGCTGCCCGTGCTGACTGCCGAGATGGAGAGGCACTTGTGGAAGCTGTAAATGGCGGCCACGTGGAGGTAGTCTGCATGTTGCTGTGTGCCCCACAACACGCTGCCCGTGCTGACGGTAATGACTGGGTAATTGTGCAGGCAGCAACGAATGGCCACAATGAGATAGTGCGCATGCTGCTGAATGCCACACAGCATCCTGCCCATGCCGACTGTCTTGGTGGAAGACCAATTTTGATGGCAGCACGGAATGGCCACGCTGGGGTAGTGCGCCTGTTGATGAATGCCTCGCAACATGCTGCCCATGCCAACTGTCGCGATGGAGAGGCACTTTTGCTGGCAGCACGGAATGGCCACGTGGAGGTAGTGCGCATGTTGATGAATGCCCCACAGCACCCTGCCCAGGATGAGTATAACGTGTTTGACAATGAGGATGACGATGATTACGGTAATGCCGACCATTACGGGGAGGCACTTTTGCTAGCAGCAACGTATGGCCACGCTGAGCTAGTGCACCTGCTGCTGAATGCCCCACAGCATCTTGCCCGCGCTGGCTGTCGTGATGGAGAGGCACTTTTGCTGGCAACACAGAATGGCCATGTGGAGGTAGTGCGTATGTTGCAGGAAGCCCAAGAGCATGCTGCTGCCCATATTGATGATGATGATGATGAGGAGGAGGAGGTCATTTTTCCTGGTGCCCTACTGGACAACAAATGCGCCCAGGGCTTGACAGAGTCTTCTTTTGACTGCTGTAGCGGAGATGCATCAGAGAGTGGTGACGTTGGCGTAGTGCGTCTGTTGCAGGAGAACCAAAAGCATGCTGCCCATATTGAGTGCCGTAGTAAAGAGGCACTTCTCGAAGCAGCAGGGAGTGGTGACGTTGGCGTAGTGCGTCTACTGCAGGAGGACCAAGAGCATGCTACTCATATTGAGTGCTGTAGGAAAGAGGCACTTGTCGAAGCAGCAGAGAGTGGTGACGTTGACGCAGTGCGTTTGCTGCTGAATGCCCCAAAGCAGGCCCTTGCTGACTATGAGTATGCCTGGGCGCTTGAAATAGCTGCAAAATGTGGGCACCTAGAGGTAGTGCGCTTGCTGCTCGATGCCCCACAGCTTGCTGCCCGTGCTGATTGTGAAGATGGAGGGGCACTTTTCCAAGCAGCACTGAATTCCCACGTTGAGATAGTGCAAATGCTGCTGTCTGCCACGCTGCATCCGGCCCATGCTGACTGTATGTATGGGTTTGCGCTTGACAGAGCTGCAGAGTTTGGCTGTGTTGAGGTAGTGCGCATGTTGCTGCATGCCCCACAACATTTTGCCTATGCAGGCCTTCATAGCTGGGTTCTTGTGCAAGCAGCAGAGAGTGGGCATGCAAAAATAGTGCGCATGTTGCTGACTGCCCCACAGCATCCTGCCCGTGCTGACTACCAAGACAGCTTGGCACTTCTCCGTGCAGCAAAGGGTGGCCATGCCGTGGTAGTGGGCATGTTGCTGGATGCCCCACAGCATGCTGCCCATTCTGACTGCCGGGGCGGAAAGGCGCTTTTTCAAGCAGCGCAGAATGGCCACATTGATGTAGTGCGCATGTTGTTGGATGCCCCACAACATCCTGCACGTGCTGACTGCAAAGATGGGAAGGCACTTGTCCGTGCAGCACAGAATGGCCACATTGAGGTAGTGTGCATGTTGTTGGATGCTCCACAGCATGCAGCCCGCGCTGACTGCAAAGATGGGAAGGCACTTGTCCATGCAGCACAGAATGGCCACCTTGCGATAGTGCGTATGTTGGAGGCCTACCAAGGTTCAGAGTATTGTTTGTGAGGAGCAAGCAAATGGCGAATACAGCCCACCTCAGTACTACGGTTGGTGGCTGAGCCATGAAAGCACGGTTGTTCAAGGAGACTTCAAGATCTGCATCGTGAGACGCACCCAATTCCAAGATCTGCATCTTGAGACGCACCCAGGTCCAAGATCTGTATCTTGAGACGCACCCAGGCCCAAGGTCTGCATCTGAGACGCAACGGACCCTCCAAGAATGCAACCGAGCTACTAGATGTGGGTCTGGCACGCAACAGACCCTCCGAGATCTGCGTCTGAGACGCAAGATGCATCATTTTAAACAACTAGGCATGGACGCAAGTTGGTGGCTGGCTCCGAGAGCTGGTTAGAAGGTGCTATTTATGGCCAAGTTGGTGGCTGGCTCGGGAGCTGTTTGGAAGGTGCTATGCATGACCAAGTTGGTGGCTGGCTCAAGGAGCTGGTTAGAAGGTGCTATGTATGGCCAAGTTGGTGGCTGGCTCGGGGAGCTGTTTGGAAGGTGCTATGCATGACCAAAATGGTGGCTGGCTCAAGGAGCTGGTTAGAAGGTGCAATGCATGGCCAAGTTGGTGGCTGGCTCGGGGAGCTGTTTGGAAGGTGCTATGCATGACCAAGTTGGTGGCTGGCTTAAGGAGCTGGTTAGAAGGTGCTATGCACGGCCAAGTTGGTGGCTGACTTGGTGAGCTGGTTAGAAGGTGCTATGTATGGCAAAAAAATAAGTGGTGGTTGAATGAGGACGATGGGAATGTATGATTACACACAAGACTACCAGGGTACTTCAGGAGGGCCCCCGGCTCTGCTGCCTGAGACGCAACCAATTTTATAGCCTGCGTCCTACGACGCAACGAACCCTTCGTACTGGCCAGCAGACCCTCCCCACGTTGCGTCCCCAACGGACTCTTCGACGTTGCGTCTGCGATGGAGGACACAGCGTCCTGAACAACCCTGAAGACTTTTGTATCCACCACAAATAACATTGTTCTTGGTCATATGGTCTTTGTATATTCAGGTCTGTCTAGGTTCATGTCTAATAGGTTTAGGCCAGTTTTTCAAGTTTTGGTTCATGTTTTCAGTGCTTCAAAGTGATTTGAGGCATGTGGTTCATGAAATGACGTGGTTATGCCAAGTGCCTTGAAGTGAGTGGACTAGCATTGTTTGTTGTCGTGCCTTGGAGTGGTTGGAGTCATGTGGTTGGTTTATGAAATGACACGGTTATGCCAAGTGATTGGACTAGCATCGTTTGTTGCAGTGCCTTGGAGTGATTGGAGTCATGTGGTCGATGAAATGACACGCTTATGCCGAGTGATTGGACTAGCATCGTTTGTTGCAGTGCCTTGGAGTGATTGGAGTCATGTGGTCAATGGAAACAACCGCTTATGCCAAGTGACTGGACTACCATCGTGTGTTGCAGTGCATTTGAGTGATTGGAGTTATGTGGTTGATGAAATGACACGCTTATGCCAAGTGCCTTGAAGTGAGTGGACTAGCATCGGTTGTTGCAGTGCCTAGGAGTGATTTGAGTCATTTGGATAATGAAATGACATGATTATGCCAAGTGACAGGACTAGCATTGTTTGTTGCATTGCATTCGAGTGATCTGAGTCATGTGGTCAATGGAAATAACCGGTTATGTCAAGTGACTGGACTAGCATCGTGTGTTGCAGTGCCTTGGAGTGATTGGAGTCATGTGGTTGGTTTATGAAATGACACGGTTATGCCAAGTGACTAGACTAGCATTGTTTGTTGCAGTGCATTGGAGTGATCCAAGTCATGTGGTCGATGGAATGACACGGTCATGCCAAGTGCCTTGGAGTGACTGTACTAGCATTGTTTGTTGCAGTGTCTTGGATTGATTGGAGTCATGTGGTTTATGAAATGATACAGTTATGCCAAGTGCCTTGAAATGGCTGTACTAGCATCGTTTGCCAAAGTTCCTGGGAGTGATTATAAAGGTGTGAAGTCCTTGTGTGTGTGTACGTTACACTCCAAGGGTAGCCAAAATAGCTATAGGGACCTGCCCGTCCTTGATTATGGAGGGGCTTATACAAAAACAGGCGCTGATAGAATGAGCATGTGCTCTTGAGTACTTGTGAACAGGGTAACTAAGATTGTATAGGTCTCCGGATGTAGTCTTCTATGTATTGTGCGGTAGTGTACAAGATTGAGGTTGTCAGGTACAAATGTGTATGATATGATATTATATGATATCTAGGTTTTCTAGTACGGTATTGTATGCTATTGAGGTTTTCAAGTACGGTATTATATGCCATCAAGGTTGTCAAGTACGGTATTGTACGGTATCATATGGTACATAGGTTGTCAAGCACGGTATTATATGCTATCGAAGTTGTAAATTACGATATTGTATGATAGCATATGATTTCGAAGTTGTCAAGTACGGTCTTATATGCTATCAAGGTTGTCAAGTACTATATTGTACGATAGCATATGATATTGAGGTTGTCAAGTACGGCATTGTACGGTATTGTATGCTATCGAGGTTGTCAAGTACGGTATTGTACGGTATTGTATGCTATCGAGGTTGTCAAGTACGGCATTGTACGGTATTGTATGCTATCGAGGTTGTCAAGTACGGCATTGTACGGTATTGTATGCTATCGAGGTTGTCAAGTACGGCATTGTACGGTATTGTATGCTATCGAGGTTGTCAAGTACGGCATTGTACGGTATTGTATGCTATCGAGGTTGTCAAGTACGGCATTGTACGGTATTGTATGCTATCGAGGTTGTCAAGTACGGCATTGTACGGTATTGTATGCTATCGAGGTTGTCAAGTACGGCATTGTACGGTATTGTATGCTATCGAGGTTGTCAAGTACGGCATTGTACGGTATTGTATGCTATCGAGGTTGTCAAGTACGGCATTGTACGGTATTGTATGCTATCGAGGTTGTCAAGTACGATAGTATATGATATTGAGGTTTTCAAGTATGGTATTATATGTTATAGAGGTTTTCAAGTACGGTATTGTTCAGTGTTATATGCTTTAGAGGTTGTCAAGTGCAGTATTGTATCCTATTATATGCTATCGAGGTTGTCAAGTACGATATTGTACGATATTATATGATACAGAGGTTTTCAAGTACGGTATTATTTGCTATTGAGGTTGTCAAGTACGGTATTGTTCGGTATTATATGCAATAGAGGTTATCAAGTACGATATTGTACGATATTGTATGCTGTAGAGGTTGTGAAGTACGATATTGTACGATGTCAAGGTTGTCAAGTACGGTTTGTACGGTATTATATTATATATAGGTTGTCAAGTACGATATTGTACGATATCGAGGTTGTCAAGTACGATATCTCGTTAGATATTGATAACGTACAATATAGTACTTGATAACCTTGCTTGTGTAGGACGAAACAGTTGTTTTGCTAGTGGACTCTGTCCAGCATTGGTGTAAGGAAGATCGGAGACTGCTCACTTTTAACACATATGAGCCTCATGCTTCTTTCCTTTCGACTTATTGCAATGATGGAATGAGTTGGGGAAGGACAAAACAGTTTTTTTGCTAGTGAACTCAGTCCAGCATTGATGTAAGGAATATCAGTGTTCTTCTGTGGGGCTACTCGTAGCATCTTCTAGGCAGCTCTCTAAGCCAGACACAGGGCTAAACGCCTAGACGTCAGGAGCACTGGTAAGCTGACCATGTCAGCTGTCAGATGCACCGGCTTGCGCTAGCTTTGATTTTTTTGTTGGGAAAGGAGGAAACAGTTTTTTGGCTAGTGAACTTAGTCCAGCATTGGAATAAGGAAGATATGAGACTGCTCATTTTAAACACATGTAAAGCTGTGAAATGAAGACGATCCAACGTGTTTGACAACTGTCAACCTTCATCAACGAAATGGTACACTCAACCAAGGCGTCCCTTGGGAATGGAGGAGAAGAGGCTTAATTAACTCTTTCAACACATGTGCATAGTCAGTATTTTCAGCTGCGAGCAGCATCTTCTTGGCAGCTCCCCTGACTGTCTATGCAGCCAAACCTGATGCAAAATATTGCACTTCGAGGCTGACACAACCAGCTTTCCTGTACTATTGACGTCTTGAGGCTGGGAGTGGAGGAGGAGAGGCTTAATTAAGTCATTACAACACATGCGCATGGTTTTCTTTTCAGCTTCGAGCAGCAGCTTCTAGGCAGCTCCCCTAACAGTCTATTCAGCCTACCCTGATGCAACCTAGTGCACTTTGAAGCTGACATAACCAGCTTTCATGTACTGTTGACGTCTTGAGGCTGGGCCTAGTAGCTGGCTCAGGGAGCTGCCTAGAAGCAGCTGATCATAGCTGGAAAAAAAAGCGATGCACATGCGATCTTAGTCAAGTGTGCTTCGTCTCCACTCAAGGGCTGTATGTATGTGTGTTACATTCTAGGGGTAGGCCAAATAGGCTAAAGGGACTTGCACAACCGTGATAGGAAGGGCTTAAAAAGAAAAAGCACTCATGAAGGTTGCTACTGGTTTGGTTAGGTCTGTTACAGATTGATTAGCACAAGTTGCACACGGTCTATCAGGATTATCACGTAATGTGTATTTTATGTCATGTCTATCAGCCTTTATATTAGGTACATCAGCCTTTAGGTTAGGTCTATCAGCCTTTATATTAGGTACATCAGCCTTTAGGTTAGGTCTATCAGCCTTTATATTAGGCACATCAGCCTTTAGGTTAGGTCTATCAGCCTTTATATTAGGTACATCAGCCTTTAGGTTAGGTCTATCAGCCTTTATATTAGGTACATCAGCTTTAGGTTAGGTCTATCAGCCTTTATATTAGGTACATCAGCCTTTAGGTTAGGTCTATCAGCCTTTATATTAGGTACATCAGCCTTTAGGTTAGGTCTATCAGCCTTTATATCAGGTACATCAGCCTTTAGGTTAGGTCTATAAGCCTTTATATTAGGTAAATCAGCCTTTGGGTTAGGTCTATCAGCCTTTATATTAGGTACATCAGCCTTTAGGTTAGGTCTTTCAGCCGTGAGGCTGCTTACCGCCTGCAGGCGGTGTAAACATGACCCAATGGTAACTCATAACAGTCAGACACTCCGACACCTCACTCCTGGTTTCAGAATGCAATCGCATGTATAGTACAGGCACTTCTAAACCTCACTCCTGATTTCAGAATGCAATCACATGTGTATTACATACACTCCTAAACCTCACTCCTGATTTCAGAATACAATCACATGTGTAGTACATACACTCCTACACATCACTCTTGCTTTCAGAATGCAATCACATGTGTTGTACAGACACTACTACACCCCACTCCTGATTCTAGAATGCAATCACATGTGGTGTACAGACACTACTACACCTCACTCCTGCTTTCAGAATGTTAACACATAAGTTCCTACTAGACAAGGTTTCTGATAGATTGGATTGTTACACGGTTCTTCAGCCAACTCTAGACTGCTCATCTCCCAATGCTAAGTCCCCCCGTACGATACCCATGGAAATCAGGGAGCATACTAAGCAAGCAAGCAAATTGTATGATGACATCATGAAGCTATCTCGAAGTAAATGGTGGTGGATTAGATCGTTCCATGGGTTTTCAGCCAACTCTGGGCTGTTCACCGTCTTCCAATTCTAAGTCCCCCCCGTGCAATACCCACGGAATCCAGGGTGCATACCAGGGTTGCTCAGAAGGACCCCCCTGCTCTGCGTCCTGAGGCACAACCAATGTTACAGCCTACGGTCTGAGATGCAAACGACCCGGAACCGACACATAGCCTGCGTCCTGTATGCAACCAACCCACCGAAGAATGGTATGCGTCGCAACGGACCCTTCAACGCGGGAGACCCACCTCCTGGGGTGACAGTCCTTTCACAACTTCAAAAAAAAAACGTAGCGTCTTGAACAACCCTGGTGCAAACCGGTACTGCGCGGATTATACAGTTTAAAGACGTGTCCGGGTGATTGAGTGCTCCAACTCAGGAATTGAGAATACTAGTTGGTTGGTGTAAACCTGTCAAAACAACTGTGACACTCCCCTCCACATTTACGTTTCACCACGGGTCAGCAGCCTCGGATTTGTTTTATTGTACCTGCCGAAGAAGGCAAGCAGCCAAATTGCTTTGCTGGTCGAATTTATGAAGTACCCCATGCTCTAAACCGCCCTAAATCGCCTCGGGTCTGAAGACTTCTCCCCCCCCCCAACTAAAGTACAGGGGGGGGGGGAGGGGGGTAATAGGCAGAGAGTTTCAGCAAATGGGCTCATATTCGAGCCCAATGAAACCAGAACTTGCTGACGGAGGCCCGGCCGGCCCGGCCCGGGGGGGGGCGGGGGGGGGGGGGGGGGGGGGGGGGGGGGCTGCAGGCCGCGGCCTAGGCCCACGACAGCGACAGCTTGCCAAGGGTGGCACACTCGGGCACACTCCGCCCGCGTGTTGCAACCGGGCCCTTCCTTTCCACAGCAAGCTTCAGCGAACTAATTTTCCACGGACTTGCTTCACACGAATTAAATTACAATTTCGAGCTGCTAAGGCATCTATCTCATCGGAAACATCTCTTTCACAGTTGGCCCGCCCTTCGCTGTGCTGAAACGGAACTCAATTGCCGCTTGGCGCCTTTACACATCAAGTCCTACTCATAATTGCTGTCCAATTATTTGCCACCATGACATAGCGATCTGCAGCCAGACGTGGAGATGTTTGTGCTGGTTTGTGCTGGTTGGAGGTAGTTGAAGGTGGTAGGTGCTGGAACTAACTTGAGTATAGTTAGGGAGGGTTTGTGCTGGTTGTAGGTAGTTGTAGGTAGTTTGTGGTGGTTGGTGCTGGCAGAGTTAGGGTATTAACTTGATGATAGCTAGGTAGGCTTTGTGTGTTAACCCTCAATAAATATGTGTGACGGAAAACATTGAAAAGGAAGGAACGCGCAGTGGCGTGGATTTTTACCTCGCAATATGGAGTGAACACACAGACCCGCTACACCTAAACCTCACGCAGCCCCGCGCAGCCCGCTGGAATCCGATGTCAGCGCTAGCTAGCACTGGCCCAAGGCAGGCGGGGCTTCCTCCCCAATATTTTCTTTTCCCCCGAACTCCTACTCGTCCCTGTGTTCGAACATCCTAACCAATTCTGACAAACGTGAATAATTTTGCCCCACTCCGATTCCCTCGCCGAGAATGTGTCGCTGAGCTGCGCTTTCTCGAACGGAGGAGAAACCGTTTTCAGCGCTCTTTGCGCTAAGCAGCGACATGTCCTTCGGAGGTCTTGACCTTCAGGTGAGCTATGCATCCCTCAA
Source organism: Chlamydomonas sp. ICE-L (assembly GCA_013435795.1). Taxonomy (NCBI): domain Eukaryota; kingdom Viridiplantae; phylum Chlorophyta; class Chlorophyceae; order Chlamydomonadales; family Chlamydomonadaceae; genus Chlamydomonas; species Chlamydomonas sp. ICE-L. The sequence goes on along the minus strand of JACBWV010000730.1, from coordinate 3,778,552 downwards.
GTAGCTCTCTTGGGCTCTCCTCCCCAGCCCGCCTTTTTCCAGCCCAGAAGCTTCGTCTGCCCGTCGTCATGCACAGAGCCCTAGACGATGTTACCGCGTTTGATTGCATGCGTGTGGTGCTGCAGTGGTCGTGAACAAGAGTGTTGTGCAGCAGTAGTTATATAGAGGAGAGCAGTGCAGCAGTGGTTGTACTCAGGAGTGTGGTGCAGCAGTGGTTCATTATATTAAGGAGTGCCCCGCAGCAGTGGTTGTACTCAGGAGTGTGGTGCAGCAGTGGTTGTATTCAAGAGTGTTATGCAGCTGTGGTTCATTATATTAAGGAGAGCAGTGCAGCAGTGGTTTCACTCAGGAGTGTGGTGCAGCAGTGGTTGTATTCAAGAGTGTTATGCAGCTGTGGTTCATTATATTAAGGAGAGCAGTGCAGCAGTGGTTGTACTCAGGAGTGTGGTGCAGCAGTGGTTGTAATCAAGAGTGTTGTGCAGCAGTTGTTCATTGTATTGAGGAGTGCCCCGCAGCAGTGGTTGTAATCAAGAGTGTGGTGCAGCAGTGGTTGTATTTAAGAGTGTAGTGCAGCAGTGGTATTCAACAGTGTGGTGCAGCAGTGGTTCCTTATATTTAGGAGTGCCCCGCAACAGTGGTATTCAAGAGTGGTGTGCAGCAGTGGTTCCTTATATTAAGCAGTACCGTGCAGCAGTGGTTGCACTCAGGAGTGTGGTACAGCAGCAGTGGTATTCAAGAGTGTGGTGCAGCAGTGGTTCCTTATATTAAGGAGTGCCGTGCAGCAGTGGTTGGATTCAAGAGTGTGGTGCAGCAGTGGTTCCTTATATTAAGGAGTGCTGTGCAGCAGTGGCTTTACTCAGGAGTGTGGTACAGCAGTGGTATTCAAGAGAGTGGTGCAGCAGTGGTTCCTTATATTAAGGAGTGCTGTGCAGCAGTGGCTTTACTCAGGAGTGTGGTACAGCAGTGGTATTCAAGAGTGTGGTGCAGCAGTGGTTCCTTATATTAAGGAGTGCTGTGCAGCAGTGGTTGTACTCAGGAGTCGCTCCTGAGGAGTGTGGTTCAGGGTTGTGCTTTTGTTCAAATGATCCACCCACCCTCCCCATGCCCCATATGTTGTTTCTAATGCCTTTGGTGTCGTGTCATGCACCAACCCTGCACCTCAGGCACTACGCAATGAGTTGGGTGCAGCCAAGCAAGAGCGTGTGGCGCTGCTTCAGCATGCCTCTGAGCTTGAGCAGGAGCTGGGACTTGGGTCAGGGGCCTTGCTCACCACTATGCAGGAGGAGACAGGTGAGGCCTTTGAGAGGGAGCGGAAGGAATGGGGGTGGGAGGGAGAGGGAGGGGGTGGGGTGGGGTGGGGGGGATGGGGAGCTGGAGCTTGGGTCAGGGGCCTTGCTCACCACTATGCAGGAGGAGACAGGTGAGGCCTTTGAGAGGGAGCGGAAGGGGTGGGGGTGGGGGGGGGAAGGGGGAGAGGGGAGGAGGAAGAGGGAGGGGAGGGGAGTGGGGGATGGGGAGCTGGGGACTTGGGTCAGGGGCCTGCTCACCACATGCGTAGGAGGCAGGTGAGGTCTTCGGAGGGAGCGGAAGGGTAGGGAAGGGAGGGGGGTGGGGTAGGTTGGGGTAGGAGAGGGTTACAGAGGACAATCGAGTAAGTGGCATTTAATGCTGGCAGTAGGGGGAGGGGGGGGGGGGGGGGGGGGGGGGGGGGGGGGAGAGGACAGGGATGGGGGAGGGGGGAGAAGGGAGAGGGAGGGGGAGGCGTAGGGGTCGGGGGAGAGTGAGAAAGAGGGGGGTGGTGGTGGTTGTCGTTGGCCGGGGATGCCCCCATTTTTTTCGGGGGGGTTTTGGGAACGGGAGCGGCCCCCCCCCCGAGAGGGATCGAGGGATTTTTGAGGGGATTTTTTTGCGGTTTTCCCCTCTCCCTTTTTTTCCCCCCCATTATGAGGGAGAGGGAGAGAGCGGAGAGGGAGGCGAGAATTGGAAGGAGGGTGTTTCTTGAGCAGGACCCCCCGGGTTTCTTAGGGGCCCGAGGAGGACGAGCCCGGAGGGATAGGGACGTCCAGTCCGAGAGGAAGCATAAGTGATGGGCCTAGGTGGGGATGTTAGGATCCGGGCGCGTAGTCCTCCCCGGGGAGACCCCGTGTAGAGTAGGTGTAGGGGAGAGGTTTTTTCTGAGGGGGATGGGATGTTTGGGATGAGGCAAAGGGAGGAGGGACTTAGGGACCGAGGTTGACAGATTATATGAAGAAGCGTAAAGGGGAGGCCTTTGGTAGGGTCCTCGTGATGTTTGGAGACGGGACGGGGGAGGTGTTAGGGGAGAGAGGGTAGGGAGAGGAGGGTGAGGGGGAGAGGGAGGGGGAGGGAGAGGAAAAGCAGCCACCTGGCCCCCTTTCCCTCCCTCGCCCCCTACAGTCTATCTCATCCGAACTCAACATTATCAGAGACCCATCCTTTGTCTAGCCCATCCAAACTCAACCTACACCTCCACTGCAGCCACCGGCCCTCCTGCTAAGACCCACGCAGTTTTACCCATCCACAATCAACAGTAACATAGACTGACCCATGTACACTCAACCTGCACCTCCACTGCAGCCACCAGCCCCCCTCATCCTCCCGCAGTTTTACCCATCCACAATCAACAGTAACATAGACTGACCCATGTACACTCAACCTGCACCCCCGCTGCAGCCACCAGCCCCCCTCCTAAGACCCACACAGTTTTACCCATCCACAATCAACATAGACTGACCCATGTACACTCGACCTGCACCCACTGTAGCCACCTGCCACCCTCAGCCCCCCCCGCCCGAACACAGTGGACCCAGAAAGCTGAGCTGGGGCGCCCGCCCTCCTGTGTCCGCCGCCCAGCAGCAGGCCCCCCTAAGTTGCCCCCCCTCCTCAGCCACGCCTGCCTCCTCCTCCGGGGCCAGAAGTGGCGATGTCAGTGACCAGGTTAGCAGTGCTCTGCCCCCCCACCCAATCCAGGGGGGGGCTGCCCAAGTGGGAGGCGGTACCTCAGGTCAGATGTTGTTTTAAAGGTTGGGGGGGCTTGAATTGGTGGAAGTGGTGGGAGTAGGTGTGGGTAATGTTGGTGGTGCTGGTAATAAGAGTGGGTACATCATTGATTCTTGTCATCAGTTGTTGTGCTTGTGGTGCAGGTGCAGCAGCTATGGCCGCCATTGAGACACACACACACACACACACACACACACACAGAGCAGTCTCGCAAGTGTGTTCTTAAAGAGGTCTTGGCCGCGATGCTTGGTGAAGCCGCCAGCCCTATGATTGAGCGCATGCATCTAGATTGTTTTACATCATTGATTCTTGTCATCATTTAATGTGCTCATGGTGCAGGTGCAGCAGCTATGGCCGCCGATGAGGAGCAATCTCGTAAGCGTTCTTAAGGAGGTCTTGTAATGCTTGGGAAAGCCGCCAGCCCTATGATCGATCCCATGTATCTATATAAATCATTGATTTTTGTCATCATTTAATGTGTTTGTGGTGCAGGAGCAGCAGCTATGGCCGCCGTTGAGGAACAATCTCGCAAGCGTGTTCTTAAGGAGGTCTTGGCGGCGATGCTTGGTGAAGCCGCCAGCCCCATGATTGAGCATATGCAGCTCAGTGTAGCCACGGTGCTCGCTGTGGCTGAGGACAAGGAACATAAGGTTGGTAATCAGTGCTCACACCACCACCACCACCACCACCACCACCATAACCATAACCATAACCCTCCTGTTTCACACACACTCATACACATACATTCATACACCCACACCCACACACATATGCACACTCATACACACACACATACACACACACTAATACACACGAACACATGCAAATACGCACACTCATACACACCCACTCATACATTCATACACACTCATACACACACACTTATACACACCCACTCATACACTCCCGCTCATACACTCCCACTCACACACCCACTCATACAGACACACACTCATGCTCACACTCATACCCACACACACATCCACACTCATATACACATACAGGCTGCGGAGGATGCACGGCGCGTTGCGAGTACACATGCAACATGCAACATGCACACCACACCATGCATCATGCGCCATGCCCTGAGCATCATGTCGTAGCCTTACTCTAGCCATTCACCACTTGCGTGCCTTACTCTATACAACATGCAACATGCAACACGCACACCATGCCATGCATCATGCACCATACGCCATGCCCTGAGCCTCATGCCCTGGCCCTGCACTAGCCATTCGCCACTCGCGCACCTTGCTCTACACAACATGCACCATGCAACACACACAACACACCATGCAGGCCGCGGAGGATGCTCGGCGTGTTGCAAATGATAAAGCTAGGAAGGAGAGGGTTGCCAAGCTGGCGGTGGTGGAGGGAGCTGGTACAGAGGCCGAGAAGAGGCGTGCGGTAGCTGTGCGGCAGCTGGAGGAAAGTGTGGAGAAGCTGCAGAGGGAGTTGGAGGCACTGCAGAAAGAGAAGAAGCTGATGGTCAGCCGGTCGTCGCAGCAAAGCAAGCTCCACAAAGAATCCTCCGAAACCATCAAGGTACGAATCCTCCTGACGCAAGTGAATTGATTTGAGCCCTAATCCTGGGATCTCCCGCCCCGCAGAAGGGGGGGCTCCGCCAAAAAAGACGGTTGTCGCAGCCGAGCAAGCTTCACAAAGAAGCTTCCAAAACCATTTAGGTCGTCGCAGCAAAGCAAACTTCACAGAGAATGCTCCGAAACTATTTAGGTCGTCGCAGCAAAGCAAGCTCCACAAAGAATCCTACGAAACCATTAAGGGACGAATCCTCCTGACGCAAGTGAATTCATTTGAGCCCTAACCCTGGGGGCTCCCGCCCCGCAGAAGGGGGGGCTCCGCCAAAAAAAACGGTCGTCGCAGCCGAGCAAGATTCACAAA
>JACBWV010000730.1:3696132-3768632 GCA_013435795.1 Chlamydomonas sp. ICE-L | reverse complement strand
GAGAGAGAGAGAGGGTTCGTAACATAAACTCAGCAAATCACTGCCGAGACTGGACAGCAGCACAGCCTGCCAACCATCCAATTTTATAACACGAAAGCATGAGGGTTTTGAAGGCACCCCCACAAACCTGAAAACAAACTAGGTCAAGTCCAAAAAAAGGAAACAAACTAGTAGCGGAAAGAAGAGCGGAAAGGGGAGCGTGAAGGGGAGGGATGCTGAGGCAGGCAATCCAGAGCACCAAGCCCAACAAACACAAGAGAAGAGGGCTGAGCCAAAAGAGCAAAAGACCAATCAAGGGCACGCGCTATGAGCACCTTAATATGCAGCGATAATGCCCCTAACAGGAAAAAGCGCTAAACAACCCCGCACCACCTTCTTGCAAATAAGGACAAGAGTGCCTAGGAGAACAACCAAACACACCATCATGCAGAAATGGATGCTTGTACAAAGTGAGAAGTCGTGTATACCCAGGAGATGTTCAGATGTTGCATGATCAACACATGGTTGCGAGAGGTCGTGGATTCAATTCCCGCAACTCCCCAGCTGGCCTGGGAGTTTGGTCTAGTGGTATGATTCTCGCTTAGGGATTACTGCCTTTTTACCCTTGTCCCTAGGTGTATCAATCATGATTGATGTTTCTACTGCAGGAAGACTGAAAGTGCCAGAATCACGCCCCTCAATTTGGACTCCGGGATGGGGCGGGGGGGGGGGGGGGGGGGGGACATCTATAGCACCAGACACATCCTTGCTCCAACCATCTTTGCGTTCTCTATCCATATTGGGATCGGCAAGGGCAACATCCCTTATAATACCAGAGTTACTATCACAGTATTTCACAATAGAGTTCCAGAATTTCAACCAAGCGCCATGCCAAGAAACTACATAAAGTGTCCCCCAAAATTAAAGAGAGGAGAGAGGATTCGTTACATAAACTCAGTAAATCACTGCCGAGACAGGATAGCAGCGCAGCCTGCCGACCATCCAATTGTATAACAGGAAGCATGAGAGTTTTAAAGGCACCCCCACAAACCTGAAAAACAAACTAGGTAAAGTCCAAACGAGGAAACAAACTAGAGGCGGAAAGGAGAGCGGAAAGGGGAGGGATGCAAAGGTCCAGAGCACCAAGCCCACCAACCACAAGAGAGGAAGGCCGAACTAAAAATGACTAAATACCACCCAAGGGCATGCGCTATGAGCACCTTATTATGCAGCTATAATGCCCTCAAAGGAAAAATCACAAGTCAACCCAACACAACCATCTTGCAGAAAAGGACCGGAGTGTCGAGGATGATAACTATAGACACCCCATGAAGGAAAGGGGGTGTCCAGCCGAAAAACAGAGAGGCCAGAAACCAACCTAGCAAGACTCAGTAAGCAGGCACACATGACAGGGGCAAGAGAATCCACCACACATGGCAGAACTGCCCTGCCCGTACACCAGAAGCCACAAACTAGAGCTATTACTGGAGTAACGAAACCAACAAACTTAGCACAGCCAGCGAGAAAAGGGAGGCGATAAGGTGAAGGGAGGGTTTACGGCCCAGGGGTTAACTTTAAATCCTAACCCCCAAACCCAAACCCGTGAACGGCAGGCATGAAGCCCCATACCAAATGACTATACAAAAGGGTGTCCTGTGTCGTACAGAATCTGAGAGTGAACTAATGCTTGGCACCCAGGAAAGAGGAGCTGAAAAGAGGAGCGTAAAAAGGCATGCAAGCAGGCGTGTGCAAGGAAAGACTAGCCAAAAGGTATCAGCTTAATTGGAAGACCAATCGTCTGGCAATATCAGTTGGCTACCTACCCGGTGTTTTTTGGTGGCATACACTGACGACGCTTCGTATTCCTTCCCCCCGTCTGCCATTGTGTAGTTTTTCTTCCCTTTGTGTTCCCTTTTTTTTTTCCCCCCCTTTTTTTTTCCTTCCCCCGGTGTTTTCGATTATACCCACTGTCGTACTATGTTTACACCACGCCCATTTTGTTTGTCTTCTTGTTCCCTCCATTTTGCGTTGTTCACCTTTTGCCCCTTTCCCAGTTTTCGTTGCACACTTTTTGTGGCCCATCACTCCTGACGTGCGTTTTTTGTGTAAAGTTTCGCTAGTATCGTTTTCTGTGTGACAACATTTTTTGAGGGACTGCTTTTTTGGTCTGACCAGATTGACATATTATTCTGACCGTCACACATTTGTACTCGCCTCCCCTTCGTATTGTCTCCACCTGCATCGACCGCCCCACAGTTTCTTATCCCCCGTTCTTTGGTGATATTTTCTCCCAGTGCCGCTCTTTTAAAGATTTTGCATTTTCCCTTGTTGTACCCATCTCTACCCAGGGTGTATTTTTTTTTTTGCTATTCCCTTCGGTGTGACCCTGTGTCGCCTTATTTTCCGCCTTCACCTCATTTTTTTTTCTTCCCCGGCTCCCGCTGAATTTGTTGTTAATGAATTTTCGCACTTTTGCCCTGTCCTTGTTCTTATCGGATCTTTTATTCCCTTTTTTTTTTCCAGTTGTGATTCACATTGTCAAGCACCCTCCGTATTGTTGTCAGTTGTTCACACTATCCCGATTCGTTGGATGGTTTCGGCCTGGTATTCCCTGGCGTACCGGTTTGATTTCTCGTCCCGGGTTGGTGTACCCGGTATTGACTCGTGCATCGCATCCCGGGAGTTTCTTTTACAGCGATTCTCCTCAGGAGTTGTGGCGTACATCCGGTTTGATCCCGGTAAGATCCTGCCGTGTTGCTTTTTTCCTCCGTCCGGGAGTGTCCCTGATCCTTTCAGATCCAGTTCTCGCTGTTATTCCAGGACACCACGTGCCGGCTCCGAGTGACCGAGACGCCAGGTTGCCCCCGCTCCCTGGATGGGTGAGTGTTTAGTATTTTATTGCCCGGTACTATTCAGTATTCCTTTGTGCCGGCCTCACGCCTTCACACGACGCGACGTTCGGGGGGCGCCCCCAGAGTCCTGTGTGTGTCCGCTGACACAAATGTTTCTGGCCTCCCCCTCGAGGCGTGGGGTCGTGCTGCCCGGTTTATCTCGCGTTTGATTGTGTTGCGGTTTCAAGCGGATCCCCCACCGCATGTGGTCAAGTGTCCCCTATCACCCCCTACACCACAAGATTATTGTCTGTGCAGCTCACCCGCATCCATCACCGTGTCTTCCGTGCGTACAGGCCCTGCCGAGGTTGATGGTTTACCCATGTGACGACGCATGCAAATGTGTGTCTTTCCTAGGCCTGTCCCTGCGCGTGTTTTTGTGCGCAACCACATCTGTTGTTTCCCTCGCACCCATCGCTCTTGTTGTAGACGTCTAGTTTGCAATTGTATGCTCAAGCCTCTCTGCCGCCGCCTCACTTCTGTTCTGAGGGCTCTCATTGTGGTCAACCCTACACATAAACTCCGCAACAACACTCTTAAGTAGTGAGCTAAAAACGGAACCACAATAGAGGCCGGTATTTCAGGCAGGAGCGGATGTTTTGACCTGAGGGGATCGCCCCCCGGACCCTGAGTGGGGGATGAGGGGAGGGATGCAAAAGCGTAAGCCAAACCAGACACACCAAGCCCACCACCACCACAGAGAGAAGGGCTGAACTCAAACGAAACTAATACACCAAAGGGCATGCGCGATGCAGAACCTAAATATGGCAGCGATTCATGCCCTCAAGGAAGGAAGAGAAAGAAAAGAAAAGAGAAGCACAAGTCAACCCGACAAAACCAAAAATAGAGACAGAGGGTTCGTAACAGATGCTGGTATAAATCCTATAAAGTGAGAACTCGTATTTAAAGAGGCGATGATCTGGGTTGGTATGATCTTCACATGATTGCGAGAGGTCATGGATTCAATTCCCGCAACTCCCCAGCTTGCCTGGGATTTGGGTCTAGTGGTGTGATTCTCGCTTAGGGACTAACATTTTTTCACTCTCGCCCCCAGGTCAAGGTTGATGTTTCTAGTGCAGGAAGACTAAAAGTGCCAGTATCACGCCCCTTAATTTGAACCCCGGGATGGGGGGGGGGGGGGGGGGGGTGGGGGGGGGGGGGGGTTGGGGGGGTGGGGGGGGGGGGGGGGGGGCTTGGGGGGGGGGGGGCTGGCACTTGCAGTCGTTTGCACTAGAAACATTAACCTTGACCTGGGGGCGAGAGTGAAAAAATGTTGGTCACTAAGCGAGTATCATACCACTAGACCAAACTCCCGGACAGGCTACGGGGGATTCAACCTTGGCTCCGTTTGATTCACAAATCTGAACATGTAAACCTCAAGGCCAGCTCCAAAAATAGTGAGAGGATCACCTAATTATTTCCATGCAGTGTTGCTATTGTTGTTGTATGTATCTATGTTACAGTCCAGGGGTGGGCCAAAGTGGCTAAGGGGACTTGCCCAACCGTATAGGTTGTTACTGCTATTGTTATCACGTTTGACAGTTATGATGATAACTTGAAGAAAAAGTGAAAACAAAACCAGGGTCTGCGTAAACTTCTTCGACCCTCTTCGACCCTCTTCGACTCTCTTCCTGCGCAGCGAAGTGGTTTACCCAGACCCTGGTTTTGTTTTCCTTTTTTCTTCAAGTTGTCATCATAACTGTCAAACATGTTAATGATGATGAAAGACGATAGACGAAGCTGATGGCATAGGTATTATTCTTGACACCAATACCAACACTTCAATCCTCACCAACACAAATTAGCACAGCTGGACTACAGAGAAAGTAAGGCGGAAAGGAGGGGGGTGGGGGGGCAAAATGGCAGGAAGGGTCATCTAGGGCATCCGACACATCCTTGCTCCAACCATCTTTGCGTTCTCTATCCATATTGGGATCGGCAAAGGGCCAATGTCATCATCATTACCAGAGTTGCTGTCACAGTATTTCACAATAAGATACAGAATTCAAACCAAGCGCCACATGCCAAGAAGAGAAAGTACATAAGGAGCAGGTCCCCCAAAATGAGATGAGAGAGAGAGAGAGACTGAAGAGAGAGAGGACGAAGAGAGAGAGAGATGAGAGAGAGCAGAGAGAGAGGAGTCGTTACCAAAAGGATCAGCAAACATGCTGTGAGACGGACAGAGCGCAGCCCGCCGCCATCAACTTTATAAAAGGAAAGCTACGAGGGTTTGTAAGGCACCCCCACAAACCTGAACAAAAAATAGGTCAAGTCCATAAAAAACAGGAAAGAAACTAGGGAGGAAGGAAAGAGGGTCGGCGGGGAAGAAAGGCCGGGATAAGGGGAGCGTGACCAGGGAGGGATGTGTTGAGGCAGGCAATCCAGGAGCCCCACGCCCAACAAACAGAAAGACAAGAGGGGGACTGAGCCAAAAAAGAGCGAAAAAAACTATAAAGGGCCCGGAAGCTATGGCACTTTAATGCAGGGATAATTGCCTAACAGAAAAATGCAAGTCACACCCCAGCAAACAATTCTTGCATAGAAGGACAAGAGTTTTGAGTGCCTAGGGAACACCAAACAGGGACCCCAAGGAGTGAGGGAGATCCGGACTTAACGCAGAGAGTCCAACAAACAAGAATAAACAAGAACTCGCACCAAACCAAGCACACAACTGGTATGGATTGCTTAAGGAAATACAACCGCTTTTGACAGGGCAGGCAGGGACCCGTTGGCTATATGCAGCTAACACACAGCCTTGCTAGGAAGACTCTACAAACTTTAGTATCCAGAGGCGCTGCAATGCCCACCAAAGGATGTCGTCACCGGCCAGGTCCAAAGGCAGCCATCCAGAAATCCATAGGTCATCACTCCAGCCAGACATCCGGTATTGGGCTCCTCCTCCCAGATATCAAGTACAGACCGAAGGCTTGGTTGCCCGCCCAAAGACAACCAGCTAGATATCCAGAAGGGGCCAAAAAACATGGCTCGGCAGACGACATGCAAAGGGGGAAACACTGAGAAACTCTGGATCCACGGGAAACGCGGAGAAACTCGAGAACCAACAGGTAGAACACTGCCTAGCTGAAGTGCCAAAGTCCAAGAAAGAAACAAGGGGCAGCAAGCAATGAGTCAAAGAGGAGTCCCACCGAGCCAGTGAAATCGCCAACCCTGACATCGCCAACAAAACTTGCGTAGGGGTAGACAGGAGAAAACTGTGGGGCGAGGAGGCTGGGAGGATTCGAAAAGAGAGGAGGAGACGCTTGCTTTTACGTGTTTTTTCTCTCCCCCTTCTACTTATTCCGAACGTACCCATGTAGCCCTCCAGCAAGGAGACACCGTTTTGAAGCCACCCCCACAAACCTGAAAACAAACTAGGTCCAAAAGAATAATAATAACTAAACAAATAATAACAGAGAGAGAGGGTTTTTTTACGTTACAGCTACAACTCAGCAACCATCACTGCCCGAGACTGGGACCAGCAGCCAGCCTGCCGACCACCTCTTAATTTTATAAACACGAAAACCGCCGAGCCCGGGGTTTTGGAAGGGCCACACCCCACCAACCCTGATACACAATAGGTCAAGTGCCCAAAAAAAGGAAACAACAACTATGAGGGGTTTATTGTAGTAAAGGAGAACGGAATAAAGGGCGAGGGAGGATGCAAAAGTAAGCATCCAGAACACCAAAGCCCACCAACCAAAGAGAGAAGGGCCCCCCCCCCCAAACACGGAAAAAGAGCTAAAAACACCCAAGGGCATGCGCTTTTATGTAGCACTCTTAATATGCAGCTGATTCAATGCTCCCCCTCAAAGGAAGATATAAAAGGAACTTTAGTTTACCCCCTTTTTGGTCACATAAGCGACACATCATCAAAATGTACCAACAACTCCCTGTGTGGTGCAAGCAGGGGGGCGGCTGACTTGTGTGCTCTTGTGTTGGTCGCATAATCCTTAAATCATGTAGACCATCAATGTACGCCTCGTCTCCAAAAAGCGGAGTGAGATAGGATCACCAAGTCATTTCCATGCCACTGTTACTCTGTCTGTTGTCTGTATGTATCATTTTCAGTCCAGGGGTGGGCCAAATAGGCTAAAGGTAGTTGCCGTCACTGTTTTATTGTGGTCTACAAACGCTGTTTGTTAATATAACGATACTACGGTAGCTGATGCTAGGTTCATTATTCTTGAAACCAAATAACAACACTTCAATCCTCACCAACACCAACATCTTTTATATACACATGTATGCATTACAAGGCTGTTAATAATCAAGAACCAGCTATATATAGAAGAAATCATGGTCGTGGTGGGCGGGTGGTCGTGGTGGTCGCGTGTGGGTGTCATCAGCGTGCCCACGTTGCGAAGTGTACCGACTTTCAACGCCGACTTTTCGTTCACCCACCTAGCAACTCCCGCCTATCGGAATTTTCAAACCAGCCCTCCACAAAACTGCAAGATTCGCATAAGCTAAGCCGCGACGCTCATAGCCGTTCCCAATTCCTCCGATGCTGTGAACGGCAAGAGCATTTTAGAATCAGAGGCCTCTCCTTCGGATGTCACCAGCCGACCGCATATGGCCTGGCATGGTCCCGCTCCGTCAATAATAGCTTTCAGTTTTCTCACATAATAATCCTACCATGATGCTGTCAACGGTCATAATGGACTAGGCCCCCGAGCAAAACGCTAGCCCGCGCTAAACAGAGCGAGCTTGCCAGAGCAGGAAGACAGGGACAAATAGACCACAGCCTCGACGTGATGCCCGCGCTCACGAATGCCGAGAGCTACGCTCCATTGCTGGTACTCTCGCATTAGTCAGTAACGAGCTGCCTTCTGGGAGGAAACCTAAGCTGTAACAATCCGGCGCGCTAAATAAGATAGATTGCTGACAAGACTGTGAGGAATTTGCAGGATCATATTAATCAAGCCAGACCAATTACAATATCGTGCTTGTCTCTTTATTTCCTACGTCTGCGAGCGTGCCCACCACTTTATCTCACCGCTGCTGCAATTTTGCCAACTTCCATCAGATTACCGATACTTCGTTAGTGATTGGCATACAATTGCCATTAATTCCTTTTGTCAGATAGACAATGGCCTTCCGTCCCCTGGACACGCTCCATCTACTGTCTCTCCGCCTCTTGCCAAAGCATCCCATCTTGGACAAGCTCTTTTCGTTGTATCGAATATGAAGTACGTTGCCTCTGGAAGCGAAGTTTCGCTGTTATGAGTTGATTCGAGTCGTCGACGGGTGCACCGTAGAGGAAGACGAAGCTGATGTTTGTAGTTCCGGCTATCTCATGCTCAATTCTGCAACCTGGTCCCCGGTTTCTCTTCTCCGGGCGATCGGAATCTGAGCGACTGAGCGCTCGCAAATGCTTGTAGGTTTCGAAGCACAGCGTTCCCCCTCTTTCTGCACGATTGTAATCCCACAGGGTGAGTAAGGGTACGAGTAGTGGAGAAGCAGGATTGTGTGTGCGTGTTGTGTGGTTGGGAAGTGGGAGGGTGGTGGGGGGTAAGGTGAGGAAGAGTGCGTGTGATGGGGTGGGTTGAGGGTAAGGGAGAGTCGAATGGGGGGGAGGGGGGGGTGGTAATGTGTGTAATACAGTGTGGGAGGCCACACCTGAAGGCAGAATGGGGATGGTAGGGAAAGAAGTTGTGTGCGGGGGGGGGGAGAGCAGGGAGCGTCTATCAAGGGCCTGAGATGCTGATTTCTTGACTGTGTGTTTAAGTGGAGGGTTGGATGGGGGGGGGTGGGGGGGGGGGGGGGTGCGTGGGGTGGGGCGGGGGGAGGGGGGCATACACGGGCGTTACCCGTTATTGTACCCAACCAGACTCTGACCCATGGCTGGGTGGGGGGGTGGGGGTGGGGGTGGCCACCGGGCCACACGGGCTCCCACCGTGCTAGTATATTAATAATTATATATAATATATATACTATATGTAAAATACAGGATTCTTCTACTTTCGAGCTGGCGCTGATCGCTTCGGTTTTTTTCGTTCGCTTCGCCGACTTTCCTACCTCAGCTCCCCGCCCCCAGGTTCCCCCCTACACCTCAAATCAAAAAATTGACAGAGCTGATGCACTCATTTTGTGTCGATATGAGTATCCGTCTTTTTCCGCTTTCGTTCTGAGTGCCTGTTCAGACCAACGATGGCACTCAAACTCATGGTCTATAATCTTTTGCTTCTCGATGCCACCATGCACGCGCACAACCAGCCAAATTTAGACAGAAGGGCGGCGAATACAGCCAGACATCGAGCTCTTCATCACAGCGAAAGGCGAGCTCTGCGGACCAACGAGCACAGGAGCGATGCAAGCCAGCGTCAACGTTTAGCTCGAGCTGCCATGCCTGAAAATGAGCGCCAGGCCGCTAACCTGACCAGGCGCGAGGCCTATGATGAAGCTGATGCTGCTCGGCAAGCTGCGCAGGCAGAAGCTCGTGCTGCTTATGCTGCAAGGCAGCCTGCGCAGGCTGAAGCTCAAGCTGCCCGGCAAGCTGCTATGGCAGAAGCTAGTGCTGGTAATGCTGCAAGGCAGGCTGCGCAGGCTGAAGTTCAAGCTGCCCGGCAGGCTGCGATGGCTGAAGCTCAAGCATCGCATTTGTGATGTTGGGCTTTAGGTCGCACAACTTCTAGACATTCGCATCTCTACACTTCACTTCTCCATCGCTCCGCGCCTGAAGCGCTCATCTCATCACCGCACGCTCTTTTCATTGTATTGATGATAGGTAAGCACAGCGCCGCGATCTTGGCTGCTGCAGGTTTGACCCGATGCATTAGTAACTCGAAGTTTTTCAACTCACACTGCCACTAGAAGCTCCCATGTTCTTGCGTCATGTAAAAATTAGGAACCTGAAGTCCCGCGATCCCGTTGTTCGCAGCCTATTTTCTGACACGGTTACATCTCCGCATCTGTAGTTTAAGTGTACGAGGTATGGGACGAGGCGAGGAGACAGTGTGTGCGTTGCGTTTCAGTGGTTCGGGGAAAGGGACGGTGGGTGGAGGGGGGAGAAAGAGTGTATGTTTTGGATGGGGTGGGGTGAGGTAGCAGGAGAGGTCCGGGAAAGTAAGGGGGGGGGGAAAAAATACTGTTGCTCCTGCTGGGTGGTTCTAAGGGTATTCTTGTGTGATAGGGGTGGGGGCCATAGCTTAAGTGAAGGGAGGGAAGAGCGAAGGGAGAGAGGTGTACGTGTGTTTCTGTGGGTGCGCGGGAGAGGAGTGGGTGGTGTGCGCGAGCGGGACATTGCTTGAAGGTGTGAGGGCCGGGGGGAGGGATAAGAAGGGTTTGGCAATTGGGATGGCGGGCATAATATTTGGGGGAAAGTAGGACCTCCTGTAACCCTCGCAGACCAAAGGACCTGGTGGTTGGGGGTGGCACGGCCACCAGGCAATGTCTATATATATATATATATATATATATATATATATATACTAGTACGGTAGCCCGTGTTGCCGTTGCCACATCTCCTCTCACCACTCTCACACCTACTCTCACTCTCAGACTGCCCCCCCCCCCCCCCCCCCCCAAATAATAGTACGGTTGCCGTTTTGCCTATGGCCCAACACATATTTTGGGGGCTGGTCACATAAATGGTTTACACCCACCACCACCACCACCAAACCATTACCCGCCCACCCCCCTACCCCCCTCCCCTCCCGTTGCCCACCACCTGTCTTGGGCTGGGTTGCAAACAAGAGGTTTTCTCTGCAGTGCATGCAAACTGAAAACACATGACGGACGCATTTATCCTTTATCCCCCCCCCCCCCCCCCCCCCCAAGTTATCCACCCCCCCCCCCCCCTCCCCCCCCCCAACCATGTTACCCCAACCCCAACCAAAATACTCCCTACTCTCCCTGAATATTTCTGACTCCATGCCCCTTTATTATTCCTTTCCCCCACCGCAGGCCATTCCCACCAGGCCCCACCCTCTCCCCACTCTCATCCCTCCCCTCCCTCATACAACGCACCAACCACCACACATACTCTATATATGCTCCCTCCACTTCAGCTGTGGGATTGCCATAGCTGAAAGGCAATTACCGGGGGACGGAAGGAGCCATTCAGACCAACGTTTGCGCAATTTCATCCGACTCGCTTACTAAAAAAAAGGCCCATCGGTCGGACACCGCTCCATGCTACCCTCAGCTTGTGATTAATAAAAGTCCGACCCCACTTGAAAAAAAAAAGCTGGAAAACCCTTGCGCCAAAAAAAAAAAATCGCAAAACTGTAAATAACTAAGCTTCTTCGTAGCGAGCAGTATGTCAGTTCGGCAAGAAAACAATCTATTCACGAAACTGAAACTGCTGCCCGGAAGTCAACTCGCATTTTCTGGAGGGGGACTTGGAAAACATCGCTCGTTCAATTCCATTCAACTTTTGCCGCGTGCTCGCTATTAGCACAATGCACGCGACGACACATTGTTTTTTCATTGTTTTTATCGATTTGAGTGGGAGGGAAGGGAAAGTTGCAAGTCAAGTTGACTGATTTGAGATGGTTGTCAGGTCACGTTAGCGTGCGAGAATTCTCAGCGAGATTTTCATTCGGTCACTGTGATGCGTACTGCTAAGCACAAATGGGGAGCGACCTGTTCTTCAATGCAGTGGGAATGTGGGAAGAAAACATTTGCAAGTCAAAGTTAGTTGCCCCATTGGGCATGGATGCGATTTCGGTACTTTCTGACAGGTTAGCTGACCTAAAACCACGTTCACCTCCCGTTGTGCTAAGCGACAGGTCTCTTTCCGGCAAGGGAAAGGTCTAGCAGAGGATGGCACGGGGAAAAAAAGCTTGTAGGAAGGACGAAACTTGTAGGCGCTTTACCGAATCCCATGTGGCTTTTTTGGAAAAACTCAGGCGGGAAAAAGGGAGAAAAGGGAGGAGAAAAAAAGGAAAGAAAGGGAAATATCGGGGCGGGATGCGCCAACCAGGTAGATTAGATTAGAATTACGCAGGAGGCAGAAGGCTTGCATAATAAAGGCGGAAATTCGCAGGAGGGCCAATCAGGCAGAAACAGGAAGTTGAAAGCCAGGAGGGATTATAAAAATTAAAAGCGGGGAAGGAATGGCTGAGCGGGGGAAATTTGGGCTGGGGCGGGGGAAGTCGGTTAAGTGGTTTTACGCGATGACACACCACGGGGAAACCACGACAAACGACCTACGGACAACGACCCACGACCACGCACCCCATGATATCTCTCCTCTATCTATATATATATATATATATATACAAAATATATATATTATATTGACCAAGTATTTGCTTGCGATGGATTTGGTTAGCACCACCCCTCTAGCCAAATGGAGAGCACTTTTTCCGCCTAGGCTCACGAAACACAAAAACGCGCTTGGGACCCTCTAAAAAACTCTTAACGCAAACTCCCTTTAAACACTAAATCCTGAGCGCAGTGATAGAGTGGACAACCTGCTACGTCTAGACAGCCAGCCCAGCATCCTGGGCCCTGGTGGCTTGGACGCACTCCAACTCTAGATGGCCACCTGTCAAACGTATCACAACTCATCTGAACACAGTGCAACTCAACTTAAACCACCAGTAAAACTCAAAACTTAAACACATCACCAACTCAACTCCAAAATGAACCAAAGAAAACTACCAACTCAACTGGAAACAAGGAAACCAACTCAACATGAACACCAAAGTCCAAAACTCAACTGAAAAACAGTCCAACTCAAAACTGAACCAACAGTTACATCTCAACTGAAACAAGGAAAACAAAACTAAAAAAACTGAAACACCCAGTACATTCTCATGAAAACAAGTCAAACTCAACTGAAACCAGTCCAACTAACTGCCCACACCGTACATCTAACTGCCACCCCGTCCCAAATCAAACTCAACTGGAAAACAGTTCCCCCCACTCAATGCGAAAACAAGTCCACTTCAACTGAACACAGTACATCTCAACTGAAAACAGTCCAACTCAACGGAAAACATTCCAACTCAACTGAAAACAGTCCAACTCAACTGAATACAGTCCAACTCAACTGAAAACAGTCCAACTCAACTGAATACAGTCCAACTCAAAACTGTACCACTCACAAATCTCAATAGGAACAGTTACATCTCAACTGAACCACAGCCCCCACTAACTCAACTGAACAAGGAACAAGTCAACCTTAACCAATCAGGAAAATTTCAAACTGCACAGGAAGTCATCTTCAACTGAACCAGCACAACTCCAAATACTGAACACAGAACATCTCAACTGAACACAGCAAAAATCAAGTGAACACCGTACAACTCAACTGAACACAGTACAACTCAACTGAACCAAAGTACAAAACTTCTTAACTGGGAACCCCACAATCTACTCAAAACTGAACACAGGACATCTCACTGCGCACAGCACCAAATCAACTGGGGACCAACAGTAACAAACTCAAATGGAAAGACAGTTACTACAACACAACTGAACACAGTACAACTCAAGTGAACAATGTACAACTCAACTGAACACAGTACAACTAAGCTGAACACAGTACATCTCAACTGAACACAGTACAGCTAAGCTGAACACAGTACAACTCAACTGAACACAGCACAACTCAACTGAACACAGAACAACTCAAAAAAAGGGACGATACTGACATTTCAATGCACACCCATGCAAAGACCCCAATCCTCTCCAACCCCACATCACACCAATCCACACCAACACCAACATCAACACCAACACCAACATCAACACCAACACCATACCAACACCAACACCCCAACACAAGACCAGCCACACCGACACACCCCACACCGGGCCACCACCAACACCAACACCAGACCCAAGCCACACCCAGCCCCCAACACCAAGCCACCACAAAAACAACCAACACCAAACCCCCAACACCCAACACAACAACAACACCAACACCCAAAAACCCACCAACCCAAAAAACAACACCAACACCAAAAAACACCAACACCATAACCAAATTCAACACCCACACCACCCCCACACCCAATACACAACACCAACACATCACACCAATCCACACCAACACCAACACCATACCAATCCACACCAACACCACCCCACACCAATCCACACCAACACCAACACCAACACCATTCCCTGTGCGCAGTGATAGAGCAGATGACTTGTTACGCCTTGACAGCCAGCTCAGCACTCTGGGCCCTGGGGGCCTGGATTCACTGCTGCTCCAGGTGGCAACCTCTAGTGCCCAAGTCACACAACTAGAAGCGCTCCGAGATGGATTGCAGCTTGAGCTTAGGAGTAGTGAGGAGTCGCGGTGAGTAAGATTGGGATGATGTAGCTGAATGTGTTCCATGTAGCTGAAATAGATTGCAGGTTGAGCTTAGGAGTAGTGAGGAGTTGCGGTGAGTAAGATTGGGATGATGTAGCTGAATGTGTTCCATGTAGCTGAAATGGATTGCAGCTTGAGCTTAGGAGTAGTGAGGAGTCGCGGTGAGTAAGATTGGGATAATGTAGCTGAATGTGTTCCATGTAGCTGAAATGGATTGCAGCTTGAGCTTAGGAGTAGTGAGGAGTTTTCGGTGAGTGAGCTTGGGTACTGTGCTGAAGGTGTGCCATGTAGCCTGATGTGTTTCCATGTAGCGAGATGCTACAGTAAGCTGGAGGCGTGAGGAGTTTTGCGGTGAATGAGATAGGGAGTGCTGTAGCTGAACGTATGTTATGTAGCCAAATGTGTGTAATTTAGCTGAATGTGTTCCATGTTGCTGAATTAGTGTCATGTAGCTGAGATGGCTTGCAGTAAGAGCCTAGGAGTAGTGAGGAGTTGCGGTTAATGAGACAGGGAGTAGTGTAGCTTAATGTGTGCCATGTAGCTGAATGTGTTCAGTGTAGCTCAATGAGTTCCAAGTTGCTGCGATGGCTTGCAGCTTGAGCTTAGGAGTGGTGATGTGGCCCGGTGAGTGAGACTGGGATTGCTGTAGCTTAAAGCTTGTCATGTAGCTGAATGTGTTCCTTGTAGCTGAGATGGTTTGCAGCTTGAGCTTATGAGTAGTGAGGAGTCGCGGTGAGTGACATTGGGATGATGTAGCTGAATGTGTTCCATGTAGCTTAATGTGTGCCATGTAACCAAATGTGTGTCATGTAGCTGAATGTGTCCAATTTGCCTGAGATGGCTTGCGGTAGCTTAAAGTTAGTGAGTAGTTGGCGTTTAATGAACAGGGATGCTGTAAGCTGACTGTGTAAATTCATCTGAATGGTTTTCAATGCAGCTGAATGTGTGCCATGTAGCTGCGATAGCATGCAGTAAGAGCTTAGGAGTAGTGAGGAGTTGGGGTGAATGAGATAGGGAGTGCTGTAGCCGAATGTGTCTCATGTAGCTGAATGTGTGTAATGTAGCTGAATGTGTGCCATGTAGCAGAGATGGCTCGCAGCTTGACCTTATGAGTGGTGAGGAGTTGCGGTTCATGAGACTGGGAGTACAGTAGCTGAATGTGTGTCATGTAGCTTAATATGTTCTCTGTACTGAATGGCTTGCATCGTGAGCTAGAGCAGTGAGAGCCCCTTCATGTTAGGCTTGGAAGCTGTACAGAGCCATCAAAAGCCAGGCCTCTGAGTTCATGCTGCTGAGAAGGTCATAGTTACCTGTGTGATGTGTAGCTACGCATGTGTCTTGTAGCTGAATGTAGCTGAATGTGCCGCGGCCTTCATGTGATGCAAGGGGAAGCTGATGACAGAGCATCATAAGCAGGCCTCTGAGTTCATGCTGATGAGAAGTTCATAGCTGCATGTGTGATGTGTAGCTGAACGTGTGTCTTGTTGCTGAATGAAGCTGGATGTAGCTGAATGTAGCTCAGTGATGCTAAATGTGTGCCCCCTTGTCTGTGCTTCAGTCGCTAGTGATTTAATTATATTGTATAATTAAATTATGAGTGTAGCACAAACTCAGGGCCCCCTTATGTAAAACGATTGTTTGGGGTTCGGTTCAACAATGAATTTTTTCTTGTTAGCCCTTCCTGTCACGGTTGGGTTGGTCCCTTTAGCCTATTGGGCCTACCCCTGGACTGAAACATACATACATACATAATACATCATACATACATACATACTAATCACATACCTACATCATACATACATTGGGGCGAGTGAGGCATAAATACAGGGACAGGATACGAACATTACATACATTACGGCGGTACATAAGCGGTCATAGCGTACATACATACATACATCCATCTACATATCATACATACATACTACATGGCGGAAGCTGATGACTGAGCTCATAACCAGGCCCTCAGATTTCGTGCTGCTGCGCTTCGACAATGCGAAATGGCCCATGAGCTAGAGATGGCAGTGGCGAGAGCTAAGGCGGCGGATAGTGAAGGCAGACAACTACGAGGGCACATCTCTAGCTCAGATGAAGTCAAAAGCCAAAGTAAGTGATGTGGGGAATCCCTCCACCCAACACATACCCATGCCAGCCCATCAGCCCACCCTCAAACCTCAACCACCGCCCGTTCCACCCCCATAGGCCCTTGCCCAAGCCCTCCCACGCCACCCACCCACCCCACCCACCCCCCATGCCACCCACATTCACCCCCGCCCCATGCCGTGCCATGCCCACCTCACCTCACCCACCCCCCGTGCGCCCCCCCATGCCCCCCCCCATGTCCCTCCCTCAACCTCAACCCGCCCCCTTTCCCCCCCCCTTCGCCCCAGAGGGCCCACGCCCATGCCCACCCTCACCTCAACCACCCCCTCCTTCTCCCATTCCCACCCACCTAGCGCCATGGCCCCCCCTCAAGCTTCCACCACCCCCTTCCGCCATAATCCCATGCCCATGCCACCCCTCAATCCCACCACCCACCCCCCCATGCACATGCCCATGCCCCACCTGCAACAACCCTCAACCACCACCACCTCAACCACAACCTCAACCACCACCCACCACTCCAATGCCCATTCCCACCCTCAACCTCAACCACCCCCCATTCACATGCCCCTTCCCACCCTCAATCCCACACAACCACCAATTCACATGCCCCCCTCCACCCCCACCACCACACCCCATGCCCACCTCAACCTCAACCCCACCCCACATGCACATCCCACCCTCAATCCCCCGCACCCCAATTCACATCCCCCACCTCACCCCCACCCACCCCCATTCCAACCTCACCCCACCCACCCGCATTCACATTCCCAAACCTAACCGGCTAAACACCCTAAACCCTAAACCGTGCAAGACAGAAACTAGCCTGCTCCTCTAGCAAGACTAACTCCCCCACGACCACTGCTCCCCCCCACACACACATACACCACCACCACCACACACACACACACCCCTCCAGCAAGACCTAGGAAAGATGGAGATTGAGCTTGAGGCTGCAAGACAGCAACTAGCCACCACCTCTAGCATGATAACCTCCATCACCATCACGACCACTTCCACCACCACCACTGCCACCACCATCACCACCATCACCACCACTACCACCACTGCCACCACCACCAACACAACTTTCACCACCTCCACTACTACTACCACCACCTCCACCTCCACCACCCCATCCAGCAAGATCACCTAGGAAAGATGGAGATTGAGCTTGAGGCTGCAAGACAGCAACTAGCCACCACCTCTAGCATGATCACCTCCACTACCACCACCACCACCACCACCATCACCTCTAGCATGATCACCTCCACCACCACCACCACCACCACCACCACCACCACCACCACCACCACCACCACCACCCACCATCACCTCTAGGCATGATCACACACTTCACACACCACCACCACCACCACCATCACCTTAAGCATGATCATCTCCATCTCCACCACACACCACACCCACCACCACCACCACCACCATCACCTCTAGCATGATCACCTCCACCACCACCACCACCACCACCACCACCATCACCTCTAGCATGATCACCACCACCACCACCACCACCACCACCACCCACCACCAACCATCACCTCTACGGGTCACCTCCACCACCACCACTCACCTACCCCCACCCTTCCCCTCTAGCATGATACCCCTCCACCAGCCACCACCTACCACCACCACCACCACATCCCTCTATCATTATCACGCTCCACCACCAACCACACCAACCCACCACCACCACCCACCAATCCAAGTCAACCGCTCTTTCGCGTGGTCATCACCCAACCAACCCCCACCACCACCAACCAAAACCACCAACAGTCTCCTCTATTGCACGGCATCAAAGATCTCAGCACAACCATCCCAAAGCTCATGGAAGCTGTGAAGGAGTGCCACCACCACCACAAAAGTCGCCACCACTACAAAAGCCAAAGCCACCAAATCCAAATCCAAGTGCAAATCCAAACCCAATACCAAAGTAATCTCACATCACCCTCACCCCAGCCTAAACGCAGCCCAAACGGAACCAAACCAAACCAAACCAGCCCAAACCAAACCAAACCAGCCCAAACCAAACCAAACCAAACCAGCCCAAACCAAAACAAACCAAACCAATCCAAACCAACTCAAACCAACCCAGCCCAACCCAACCCAACCCAACCCAAACCGACCCAACCCAACCAGCGAGACCTTAGATAGATGGGGATTGAGCTGGAGGCAGCAAGGCAGCAACTAGTAACCTCCTATAGCAAGATCACCTCCACCACTGCCACCACCACAGCCACCACCACTGCCACTACCACCATCACCACCTCCACCACCTACACCACCTCCACCTCCACCACCCCCTCCAGCAAGATCAGCTAGGAAATATGGAGATTGAGCTGGAGGTAGCAAGACAGCAACTAGCCACCTCCTCTAGCAAGATCACCTCCACCACCACCATCACCACTGCCACCACTACTTCCATTATCACCACCCACCCCATCCCCAACTGCCCACCCCCAACACTGCCCCACACCACACCACCAACTCTGCCACCATCACCCCATACCTACTCCCCTCACTTTCCCCTCCCCCCCCCACCCCCCCCCCATACCGCCACTGCCAACCACTGCCACCACTGCCACCACTACCCTCCACCCCACCACTTGCCCCCCATCACCACCCACTACATCTCTGGCCCCCCCCCCCCCCCCCCGCCCCTCCCCCCCCATCCCCCCCTCCAGCAATACCAGCTAAAAGATGGAGATTGAGCATGAGGCAGCAAGACAGCAAACATCTACCTCCTCTCGCAATATACCTCCCTCAGGGGCCAGACGCCCCCCAACACCCCCCACCCACACCCACACCCCCTCCATCTCTACCCCACCCCCCCAACCCTCCATGCGCGACCCTATGAAAGATGGATATTGAGCTTGAGGGGCTGTACAATAGCAAGGGCAACCTCCCCTAGCAAGATCAAAATCTCAGCATGACCATCACCACTGCCACCTCCACTTCCACTACCACCACTACCTACACCATTACCACCACCTACACCAACCCCCCCTCCAGCGAGCCCTAGAAAAGATGGAGATCGAGCTTGAGGCTGCAAGACAGCGACTAGCAACCTCCTCTAGCAAGATTACTTCCACCACCACCACCACCACCACCATCACGACCACCTCCACCACCACCACTACCACTTCTACCGCCACCACTGCCATCACTGCCACCAACAACCCAACCCAAACCAAACCAAACCAAACCAAACCAAACCAACCCTACCCAACCTCAACCTTCCCGACCCAACCCAACCCAACCACCGAGACCTAGGAAAAATGGAGATTGAGCTTGAGGCAGCAAGACAGCAACTTGCAACCTCCTCTAGCAAGATCAAAGATCTCAGCACGACCACCACCACTGCCACCACCACCACCTACACCACGTACCCCCCCTCCCCCCCCGCCCCCCTCCAGCGAGACCTTGAAAAGATGGAGATTGAGCTTGAGGCTGCACGACAGCAACTAGCAACGTCCTCTAGCAAGATTAAAGATCTCAGCACAACCATCTCAAAGCTCACGGAAGCTCTGAAGGATGGAGTGAGGCAAGCTGAGGATTTTGCTCCAGAGGCTGGGAGGCAGGCCATGTTGGCCGCAGCTGGCATGATCAAAGGATTGAGGTCGAAGTAAGTGGAGACCTTGGGTAGGATTAAATAAATAAATGAATTCATTAATTCTTAACCAGGGTAGGGAAATGTTGGCCGCAGCTGGCATGATTTGGGGGGTTAGTTCGGAGTTAGTGGGGGGTGTAGGGTAGGGTTGGAAATGTTGGCTGCATCTGGCATGATTTAGGGGTTGAGTTCGGAGTAAGTGGAGGGTGTAGGGTAGGGTTGGAAATGTTGGCTGCATCTGGCATGATTTAGGGGTTGAGTTCGAAGTAAGTGTGGGGTGTAGGTTTGGGTTATAAATATTGGCAGCAGCTGGCATAATTTGGGGGTTCAGTTCAAAGTAGGAGGGGGGGTGTTAGGGTATAAGGTAGGGCTGAAATGTTGGCTGCAGCTAGCATAATGGGGGGGGTGAAGTCACTTGAAACACAGAGAGAAATTTAGGCAAGGAGGGCTCAGGTGGGGGTGGGGGTGGGTGGGTGAGTTGGTGTGTGTGGTGGAGGTGGTGGTAGGGGGGGGGGGGGGGGGGGGGGGGGGGGGGGGGCAATGAAGGGTAGGGTGTGTAATAAGCTAGGAGTGGCTGTAAGTCAAGCTCAGAGTTTGCAGTACAATGGTGTGTGCCTCTCACACACAAACAAACACACACACCTCCTGCACAGAGTTTGCAGTACAACGGTGTGTGCCTCTCACACACACACACAAACACACACACCCTCCTCTTGCACAAGTTTTGCCGGTACAACGGTGTGTGCCTCTCAACACACACACAAACACACACACCTCCTGCCACAGAGTTTGCGGTACAACGGTGTGTGCCTCTCACACACACACAAACACACACACCTCCTGCACAGAGTTTGCGGTACAACGGTGTGTGCCTCTCACACACACACAAACACACACACCTCCTGCACAGAGTTTGCGGTACAACGGTGTGTGCCTCTCACACACACACCAACAAACACTTCCTCCTCACAGAGTTTTGCAGTACACGGGGTTTGCCTCTCACACACATTCACAACACACCACCTCCTGCCCAAGTTTTTGCGGTACAATCAACGGTGTGTGCCTCTCAAACACACACAAACACACACACCCTCCTGCCAGAGTTTCGCGGAACAACGGGTGTGTGCCTCTCAACACCCACACACAAACACACACAAACCCTCCTGCGATAGTTTAGGTACAATAACGGTGTGTGCCTCTCACACACACACCAACACACACACCTCCTGCGCACAGAGTTTGCGGTACAACGGTGTGTGCCTATCCACACACACACACAAACACACACACCTCCTGCCCAGATTTTTGGCCGGTACAACAGGGGTGTGTTCTCTCACACACACACAACACACACAAACCTCCCTGCACAGAGGTTTTTGCGGTAACAACGGTGTGTGCCTCCCTCACACAAACTCAACACAACACACAAACACAACACACACTCCTCACAAGTTTGCGGTAACACGGTGTTGCCTCTCAACACACACACAACACACAACACCCTTCCTGCACAGAGTTTTGCGGTACAACGTGTGTCCTCACACACACACACAAACACAACACACAACACCTCCTGCACAGAGTTTTTGCGGTACAACGGTGTGTGCCTCCTCACACCACCCAACACACACACCCTCCTGCACATAGTTTGCGGTACAACGTGGGTTCCTCTCACAAACACCGCAACACACACACCTCTGCCCAGAAGTTTGCAGTAAACAAAACGGTGTGTGCCGCCTCCACAAGGGTCACACAAACACACACCCTCCTGCATCAGCAGTTTGCGGTACAGTTGTGTGCCTCTCACACACACATGAACACACACCCTCCTGCACAGATTTTGCGGTAACCAAAAAGGTGGTGTGCCTCCCACACACACACACAAACACTCACACCGCCTGCACAGAGTTTGCGGTACAACGGTGTGTGCCTCTCACACACACACAAACACACACACCTCCTGCACAGAGTTTGCGGTACAACGTTGTTTGCCTCACCACAAACACTCAACCCCACACAACCTCCCTGCACAGAGTTTGCGGTAAACGGTTTGCCTCCTCAACACATACCCAACCCATCACACCCCGCACAGAGTTTGCGTACAACGGTGGTGCCTGCCTCTCACACACACACACAAACACAACACACCTCCTGCACAGAGTTTTTCGGTACACACGGTGTGTGCCCTCTCACACCACACAAACACCACACACCTCCTGCACAGAGTTGCGGTACAACTGTGTGTGCCTCTCACACCACACACTACAAACACACACACCTCCTTCACCGAGTTTGCGGTACAACGGTTTTGCCTCTCACACACAATCACAACATCAACACACCTCCTGTCAGCAGAGTTTGCGGTACCACGGTGTGTGGCCTCGCACAACACACAAACACACACACCTCCTGCCACAGAGTTTCCCCGGTTACGTGTGGTGCCCCCACTCCCAACACACAAACACACACACCTCCTGCACAGAGTTTGCGGTCAACGGTGGCGTCCCTCGCAACACACACACACGAACACACCACTCCTGCACAAGTTTGTGCGTACAAAACGGTGTGTGCCTCTCACAACACACACACAAACACACACACCTTCCTGCCCAGAGTTTTCGGTACAAACGGTTGTTGCCTCCACAAACACAACCAAACACCACACCTCCTCACAGAGTTTCCCGTTTTTCCGGTGTTGCCCCCCTTCACAACACCAAACACACACACCCTCCCTGACACAGATTTTTGCGTACAAACGGTGTTGTGCCTCTCACACACACACGAACACACACACCTCCTGCACAGAGTTTGCGGTACAACGGTGTGTGCCTCTCACACACACACACAAACACACACACCTCCTGCCCAGCGTTTTGCTGTACACTGTGTGGGCCTCTCACCCACACACAAACACACACACCTCCTGCACAGAGTTTCCCGTGTTCGGTGTGTGCCCCCACACATACACCACAAACAAACACACACCCCCTCCTTCACAGAGTTTTGCGGTACAACTGTGTTTGCCCCTCTCCCAACACCACAACACAACACACCTCCTGCAACAGAGTTTGCGTACAACCGTTGTGTTGCCTCTCACACCCACACACACGAACACAACACACCTCCTGCACAGTTTTTGCGGTACACATCAACCTGTGTGTGCCTCTGCACACCTCTCACACCCACAACACACCACCTCCTGCACAGAGTTTGCGGTACCACGGTGTTTCCTTTCACACCCACAACAAACACACACACCTCCTGCCCAAGTTTGAGTACCACAACGGTGTGTGCTCACAACATTCAACAACACACACCTCCTGCACTAGAGTTTTGTTGCGGTACACAAACGGTGTGTGCCTCTACACACACACAACCACGCACACCATCCTGCCCAGAGTTTGCGGAACAACGGTGGTGCCTCTCACACACACACCAACACCACAACACACACACCTCCTGCACAGAGTTTGGCATACAACTGTGTGTGGCCCTCTCACACACACACACAAACACACACACCGCCTGTTACAAGTTTTTGCGGGTACAAACGGTGTGTGCCTCTCACCCACACACCGAACACAACACCATAACCGCCTGCTGCACAATGTTCTGCGGTAAAACGGTGTGTGCATCAACACACCCACACAAACACACACACCCTCCTGCACAGAGTTTGCCGTACAACGGTGTGTGCCTCTCCACACACCGTCACCCGAAAACACAACCCCTCTGCACAGAGGTTGCGGTACAAACGATGTGGTGGCCTCTCACACACACACAAACACACACACTCCTGCACAGAAGTTTGCGGTACAACGGTTGTGTGCCTTTACACCCACACAAAACACACACAACACCTCCTGCAACAGAGTTTGCGGTACAAAAAACGGTTGGTGCCTCTCACACACACACAAACACACACACCTCCTGCCAGGTGTTGCGGTACAATAACGTTGTGTGCCCCTCACAACCAAACACACACCCCCCCCTCCTGCCCAGCGTTTGCAGTCCACCGGTGTGTTCCTCTCACCACCCACATAAACAACACAGTCCACCCTCCTGCCAAGTTTGCGGTCACAGACTGTGTTGCTCTCACACCACCACAAACACACACACATCCTTCCCTGCCCCAGGTTTGCGTAACAACAAAACGTTGTGTGCCTCCCACACACACACACCACACACACACCCGCCTGCACAAGAGTTTGCGTACAATAAGGCGTGTGCCTCTTGCCTCTCACACACACACAACCAACAAACACACAATCTCCCTCCTGCACAGATTTTTTGCCGGACAACGGTGTGTGCCTCACACACACACACCAACACACACACCTCCTGCACATAGTTTTGGCTTACAACGGTGTGTCCTCTCACACACCCACCAAACACACAACACCTCCTGCACAAGTGTTGCGGAACAACGGTGTGTGCCTCTCACACACACCCAAAACACACACCACAACCCCTGCACGAGTTTGCGGTACAACGGGTGTGACTCTCACACACACAGCCAAACACACACACCTCCTGCACAGTTTGCGGTACACCGGTTGTGTGCCTCTCACACACACCAAACACACACACCTCCTGCACAAGATTTTGCGGTCAACGTTGGTGGTGCCTCTCACCACACGACACAAACACACACAACCCTCACCACCTCCTGCACGAGTTTCACGGTTACGGTGTGTGCCCCACACACCACACAAACACAACACCCAAACCCTCCTCCTTCACAGAGTTTTTTTTGCGGTACAAAACGTTTGTGCCTCTCACCACACACGAACCACACACCTCTGGCACATAGTGTTGCAGTACAACGTGTGATGCCTCTCACACACAACACAAACACACACACCTCCTGCACAAGTTTGCGTACAACGGTGTGTGCCTCTCACACTCAACACAAACAACAAAAAAACACACACACCTCCTGGCCACGAGTTTGCAGTACACACAACGGTGGGCCTCGCACACACACACACAACACACACCCTCCTGCACAGAGTTTTGCAGTACACAACGGTGGTTGTGCCTCTCAACACACACAAACACACAACACCCTCCTGCACAGAGTTTGCGGTACAAAACGGTGTGTAACCTTTCACACCCACACAAACAACACACACCTCCTGGCCAGAGTTTGCAGACAATGGTGTGGTGCCCTCACAAACAACAAGAGTACACACAAACAACACGCCTCCTGCAGACAGAGTTTTGCTACAACAACGTGTGTGCCTCTCACACACACGCACACACCGCACACCTCCTGCCAGATTTTGCGGTACAACGTGTGTGCCTCTCACAGCACACACAAACACACACACCTCCTGCACAGAGTTTGCATGTACAAACGGTGTGTGCCCTCACACACACCCATCACAAACCACACCCCGCCTGTACAGAGTTTGGCGGTACAACGGTGTGTGGCCTCTCCTCATCACACCACACAAACACCCACAACACCTCCTGCCAGAGTTTGCGGTAAAACGGTGTTGCCTCCAACACACACAACACACACACGCCTGCCCAAGTTTGTCGGTATAACAAACGGTGTGTGCCTCTCACCACACCCACGAACACACACACCTCTGCACAGAGTTTTGCTGTACAAAAGGTGTGGTGCCTCTCACACACATCACAAACACACACACCTCCTGCACAGAGTTTTGCGGTACAAAAACGGTGTGTGCCTCTCACACACACACACAAACACACACACACCTCCTGCACAGAGTTTGCGGTACAACGGTGTGTGCCTCACACACACACACAAACACACACACCTCCTGCACAGAGTTTGCGGTACAACGGTGTGTGCCTCTCACACACACACAAACACACACACCTCCTGCCCAGAGTTTTGCGGTACAACGTTTGTGCCTCACACACACACCCAAACCACACACCTCCTGCAACAGATTTGGCTGTACAACGGTGTGTGGCCTCTCACACACCCACAACACAAAAACAACCTCCTGCCCAGAGTTTGCTGTACAACGGTGTGTGCCTCTCACCACAACACACAAACAACACACCTCCTGCACAGAGTTTTTCGGTACCACGTTGTGTGCCATCTCAAACAACACACAAACACCCACACCTCCCTGCACAGATTTTGCGGTACACACGTGTGTGCCTCACGCACCACTCACAAACCACACCCTCCAGCACAGGAGTTTGCGGTAGCAACGGTGTGTGCCTCTCACAGGACACCCAACACACACAAACCCCTGCACAGAGTTTGCGGTAAAACTGTGTGTGCCTCTCACACACACCCAAACACACACACCGTCCTGCACAGATTTTGCGTACATTACCACGGTGTGTGCCTCTCAAACAACACACAAACACACACAACCTCCTGCACAGAGTGCGGTACAAACGGTGTGTGCCCCACGCACACCCCAACACACAGCACAACACCTCTGGCACAGAGTTGGCGGTACAACGGTGTGTGCCTCTCACACACAAAACCACACACACACCTCCTGCACAGAGTTTGCGGTACAACGGTGTGTGCCTCATCATACACATACACACACAACACCTCCTGCACAAGAGGTTGCAGTAAATTGTGTGTGCCCTCACACACACACAAACCATCACACCTCCTGCACAGAGTTTGGTGCGGTACAACTGTGTGTGCCTCTCACACACACACCAAACAAAACACACCTCCCACAGAGTTTTGCGGTACACGTATTGCCTCTCACACAAACTCACAAACACACACACCTCCGGCACAAGTTGCAGTATCAACTGGTTGTGCCACTCACACACACACAAACACACACACCTCCTGCACAGAGTTTGCGGTACAAAACGTGTGTGCCTCTCACACATCACACACCAAACAAACAACAACCTCCTGCCAGAGTTTGCGGTACAGGCGTGTTGGCCTCTCACACACACACAAACACCACCCCTCCCTGCAACAGAGTGTTGCGGTACAACGGTGTGTGCTTCACACACACACACAACCACACCACACCTCCTGCACAAGTTGGCAGTACAACGTGTGTGCCTCTCACACACACACACAACACACACACACCTCCTGCACAGATTTGCGGTCAACAACGGTGTGTGCCTCTCACCACACACACAAACACAACAGTACACACCTCCTGCACAAGTTTTGCGTTACCAAACGTTTGTTGCCATCTCACACACACACAACACACACACCTCCGCACAAAGTTTGCGGATACAACTGTGTGTCCTCTCAACACACAACCCAAACACACACATCCCTCCTGCCCATCGTTTGCGGTACAAAAACGGTGTGTGCTCCAAACCCACACAAACACACACACACACACCTCCGCAACAGAGTTGTGCGGTACACGACGTTGTGTGGCCTCTCACACAACACAACAAACACACACACCTCCTGCACGAGTTGTGCGGTTACAAAAGAAACGGGGTGTGCCCCACAAGCACAACACACACACCTCCTGCCAGAGGTTGCGGTACAACAACTGGTGTGCCTCTCACATCCACACAAACACACACACCTCTGCACAGAGTTGGCGGGGTACAACGTGTGTCCTGCTCCACACACACACAAACACAACACACTCCTGCCCTAGTTTGCGGGACAACGGTGTGTCCTCTCAACACCACACACAACACAGCACCTCCTGCACAGAGTTTTGCGGTATCACGGTGTTGCCCTCTCACACCACACACAAACACACAACACACCCTCCTGCACAGAGTTTGCAGTACCACGTGTGTGCCTCTCCACCACACACGACAAAACACACACACACCTCCTGCCCAGAGTTTGCAGTACAACGGTGTGTGGCCACTCACACAACACACACACACCCTCCTGCACAGAGTTTGCGTACAACGGTTGTGTGCCTCTCCACCCACACACACCCAAACACACATACAACCCTCCTGCCCAGAGTTTGCGGTACAACGGTGTGTGCCTCTCACACAACACATCACACAAACACACACACACCTCCTTCCACAGAGTTTGCAGTACAACGGTGTGTGCCCTCTCACACACACACACAAACACACACACCTCCTGCACAGAGTTTGCGGTACAACGGTGTGTGCCTCTCACACACACACACAAACACACACACCTCCTGCACAGAGTTTGCGGTACAACGGTGTGTGCCTCTCACACACACACACAAACACACACACACCTCCTGCACAGAGTTTGCGGTACAACGGTGTGTGCCTCTCACACAACACACAACACACACACAACCTCCTCACAGAGTTTGTCGGTACAAACGGTGTGTCCTCGCCCACACAGCACCACAAACACACACACCTCCTGGCCCAGCGTTTGCCCCACCTTGGGTTAAAACCCCCCCCAAGACGGTTTTGGTTGGTGGTGTGCCTCTCACACCACAACACAAACCCACCCACCCTCCTGCACCGAGTTTTGGCGGTACAAAAAAAAAACCGGTGGGGGTGGGGGTGGGTGGTGGGGGTTTTTTTTTTAATTGTTTTTGTGCCCCCATTCTTTTTCACACACACACAAACACACACCCGCTATTGTCCACATAGTTTGCGTCCAAACGGTGTGGGTGCCCTCTCACACACACACAAACACACACACCTCCTGCACAGAGTTTGCGGTACAACGGTGTGTGCCTCTCACACACACACACAAACACACACACACCTCCTGCACAGAGTTTGCAGTACAACGGTGTGTGCCTCTCACAGCACACAACACAGCAAACACACACACACCTCCGCCCAGAGTTTGCAGTAAACGGTGTGGCCCTCACACACACACAAACACACCCAGCCTCCTCACAATTGCGGTACACAACGTGTGTGCCTCTCACACACACACACAACACACACACAACCTCCTGCCCAAGTTTTTCGGTACAACGGGTGGCCTCTCACAGACACACACACAAACACACACACACCTCCGCACAGAGTTGCGTTACAACGGTGTGTGCCTCTCTCACACCCAGACCCACACCACACACACCTCCTCACAGAGTTTGCGGTACACGTGTGTGCCTCTCACACACACAGCACAAACACCCACAGGCACACCTCCTGCCCAGAGTTTGCTGTAACAGAACGGGGTGTTCCTCTCAACACACACACTACAACACACACTCACAATACCTTCCTGCACAGATTTTGGCAGTACAAACGGTTTGTGCCTCTCACACACACACACAACAACACACACCTCGGCACAGAGTTGGGGTAACGGTGTGTGCCTCACACCCCACGCACACACACACATAGCACAGATTGTGCGTACAAACGGTGTTGTCCTCTCACACACCACACAAACACACCGACCCTCCTGCCCCAGTGTTTGCAGTACAACGTTTGTGCCTCTCACACACACACACAAACACAGCACACCTCCTCACATAGTTTGCCGGTACACGTGATGTGCCTTCACACACACACAAAAACACAACCACCCCTCCTGCCCGCTTTTGCGGTACAACGGTGTGTGCCTCTCACACACACACAAACACACACACACCTCCTGCACAGAGTTTTTGCGGTACACGGGTGGTGTGCCTCTCCACACCCACACAAACACAACACCCCCTCACAGAGTTTCTGTACACGTTGTTGTGCCTCTCACACACACACAACCACAACCTCGACGCACAGAGTTTGCGGTACAACGGTTTTTTGTTGCTTCACACACACGCACACACACACATTAGGCACAGAGTTTGCGGTACAACGGTGTGTGCCTCTCACACACACACAAACACACAAACACACACTCCTCCTGCACAGAGTTTGCGGTACAACGGTGTGTGGCTCACACACACACGCACACACACACGTTAAGCACAGAGTTTGCGGTACAACGGTGTATTGCTCGTAACGTGGTATGGTGTTCGTAACTTCCAACACAAGTTGGCCAAAGGCCATTCTTGCCCTCACCCTCTCCCTCTTCCAGTCCTCCCCCCAACCACACGCACTACCCATATTTCAACCTAAACCAAGTCAAACCAAACCAAACCATCGCTTGGTCAATTTGCACAGGTTAACCTAACTTTACCCAACTTTACCCAACTAATCCCAACTTATCCCAACGTTATCTAACTTTACCTAGCTTTACCCATCTAATCCCAACTAATCCCAACTAATCCTAACATTATCTAACTTGACCCAAGTTGTCCCAACTTGACCCAACTAATCTCAACTTATCCAACTGAACCTAACTGAACCCAACTAACCCCAACTAATCTCAACTCAACTCAACCCCAACACAACACAACACAACACCAACACAACACAACCTGACCCAAGTCAAGTCAAACCAAACCAAACCAAACCATCACATGTCCACTCCACTTGCACAGGTACTTCCTTACGTCCTCTACCACCCCAGCCACGTCACCCCGGGAGCCAACCGAATCAACCACCCACGGCGATGCCCACAGCACATTGTCACCTAGCAGTAGTGGAAGGCCCCCCCTAAGGACCCCCAAATTAACGGGAGAAAGCAGTACACCTCGAGGGCGTCACCCTGCTAAGGTTGGGGAGTCTGGGGGGCCTAGCTCAACGCTCATAGCAGGGGAATGGGGCCTTGAACCTGTGGTAGGCCTCAGGCATTGTGATTTAAGGTAAGGGGAGCCTGGGGGGCCTAGCCCAACACTCATAGCTGGGGAATGGGGCGTTGAACCTGTGGTAGGCCTGAGGCACTGTGATGGTAAGTAAGGGCAGTGCAGGGGGCCTAGCCCAACACTCATAGCAGGGGAATGGGGCCTTAAACCTGTGGTAGGCCTCAGGCATTGTGATGGTAAGTAAGGGCAGTGTGGGGGGCCTAACCCAGCACTCGTATAGCAGGGGAATGGGGCCTTGAACCTGTGGTAGGCCTCAGGCATTGTGATATAAGGTAAGGGGAGTGTGGGGGGCCTAGCCCAACACTCGTAGCAGGGGAATGGGGCCATGAACCTGTGGTAGGCCTCAGGCATTGGGATGTAAGGGAAGGGCTGCTGATATCCCTAATTAGCGAATGGTTCAATAGTAGATCATTTCGCTGGACTGAAGAATGTGTTGGGTATTAATCCCTGCGGGTGTGCTTTAGTGTTCTATGTTGCTGTCAACCGCCATGGGAGCACTGTCCAGGTGAAGTAGCAGCCCGTTCCCTACCTCGGTAAGGCAAGGCTCCCTTAATACCACGCCCCACCAGGCGTTATCATTACTTCATGTTGCGGGTTTGGGGTACGTGTAGGGGTCGGCTATGTTATATAATATTAGTCGGAGAGCCGTCTCACCAGAATTTCGAATTTATTTGAAAAACTAATATTATTGTGACAATGTAATAGTTTGCTTGGAGTATGTGCATGGCTGACCCTATTTCTTTGGGGGGCTATGCTTAGCAGCTTCTATGCAGCTCCTTTCCCCCACCCTTGGGACACACCTAAATCTAGCTAGTGTGTCTGAAGGCTGAAATGGCTGGCATTCCAATGATGCAGCAATCTCTGGGCTTTACCCATTGGCTGGCTAATGGAGCTGGCTGGAAGCTGCTATGGATAGACCAGAAAAGAAACAGTGCCCCTACACTAACTCGTAGATACTTCGTTGCAGGCTTGGGGTATGGTATGTGCATGGCTGACCTGTAGCATGCTGCTGCCCCTTTACCAGCAAATCGATTTATGTACTTTTGTTGTTTACATGCTGTGCTTCAGCGTTTTGTTTAGTTCTTGAACTTGAACTTGGTTACATGGTAACACTTTTGAAGGGCTGCTTATTGGTATAACACGGAAATTGAAACTTCATTTGCCCCGCCACGGGGCGTGAAATTGAAGGAACCTTCCCGTTTGCATGCACCGTACATACTGGAGACTGGTTACTATATTGTTGTTTTGGCTTCGCAGACCGCTACTGGGGGGGGGGGGGGGGGGGGGGGGGGGGGGGTGGGGGGGGGGGGGCCGCGGGCCGGGGGGGGATTGTGGAGTGGGAGGTTTGAGTGATGTCCTAGTGGTGGTGGAGTGATGTTTTGGATTTGGACATAAATGTTTTGTATTGTTGATGTTTTGTTTAGTTTAGTTGTTTGTTTGGTAGTTATTTTTGTGTTGTGACATACATGTTTTCTTTTTTAGTTAATTTCTTTTACTGTTTTTTTGTGTTTTTGTATTTGATTTTTGGTGTTGGACGCCTTTTTTTCGTTTTATTTTTTATTTCGGTTTTTGTTTTGGTTTCGTTTACTGTTTTTGTTTCCATACGCTTTTTTTCATTTCTTTTTTCTTTCGTTTTTGTTTATTTTTTTTTCTTGCTATTTTGTTTTCCCTCCTCTTTTTCGTTTTTTTCTGTTTTCTTCTTTTTTTTTTTTTTTTTGTTCTTTCTTTTTTTTTTCCATACTTTTTTTCTTTTTCTGGTTTTCTTTCTTTTTTTTGGTTTTGTTTTTGCGTTCTTTTTTTTTTGTCCCTCCTTGTTTTTCTTTTTTCTTTGTTTCATTTCGGTTTTTTCTGTTTTTTTTCTTTCATGTATTTCTTTTCCATCCTTGTTTTCGATTTTCTTTTTCGTTCTTTTTTTTTGTTTTTTTCTTGCTTTTTTTTTTGCCGATCCTTTTTGTCATTTTTCGTTTTTATGCTGTGTGTTTTTTGTTTTTGTTCTTCTTTTTTTTTTCCCTACTTGTTTGCTTGGTGGCTTTTCTTTCTTTTTGGTTTTGTGTTGTTTCTCTCTGTTTTGGTGTATTTTACCGCCTTTTTTTAGTGTTTAGTATGTTTATTGATTTGTTGTTTTGGTGGTACGATGTTTTGGGGGTAAAGTATGGTTGGATTGTGGGTTGGAGTGATGTGGTTTGTGTTTTTTGTGTGTGATGTTTGGTTGAACAGAATGTTTGGGTGGGGAGGTTGGAGTGAGGTGGTGGTTGTGGTGGAGCGATGTTTTGGTGGACATAATGGTTTGGAGTGGGGAGGGTTGGATTGAGGTGGTGGTGGTGGTGGGGAGTGATTTTTGGGGTGGGCATAAGGTTGGAGTGGGGTGTTGGATTTAGGTGGTGGGTTTGTGTGAGTGATGTTTGGGGTAGACAGAATGGTTGGAGTGGGGATGTTGTGATTGTGGTGGTGGTGTGTTGGGAGGCGATGTTTGGGTGGACATAATTGTGAGTAGTGGGAGGTTGGGAGTTGAGGTGTTGGTGGTGTGGGAGTGATGTTTGGGTGGACAGAATGGTTGGAGTGGGGAGGAATGGATTTAGGTGGTGGTGGGGGGTAGAGTGAGTTTTGGGGGTGGACAGAATGGTTGGTGGTGAGTTTGTAGTTATTTTTTTTTTTTGGTGGAGTTATTTTTTTTTGGAACAGAATGTTGGATTGGTGTAGGTTTGGATTGAGTTGGTTTGTTGTTTTTGGGAAAGTGATTTTTTGGTTTAACATAATTGTTGGAGTGGGAGTTGGATTTATGTGGTGGTGGTGGTGTGAGTTATGTTTGGGTGGGACATAAGGTTGGAGTTGGTATGTTGTAGTAGGTGGTGGTTGTGGTGGGAGCGATGTTTGGGGTGGACAATGGTGTTGTAGTGTAGGAGGTTGGAGTGAGTTGGGGTGGTGGTGGTGGGAGTGATTTTTGGGTGGACAAATGGTTAGGATGGTGATTTGGAGTGAGGTGGTGGTGGTGGGAGTGATGTTTGGGTGGACAGAATGGTTGGAGTGGGGAGGTTGGAGTGAGGTGGTGGTGGTGGTGGGAGTGATGTTTGGGTGGACAGAATGGTTGGAGTGGGGAGGTTGGAGTGAGGTGGTGTGGTTTTGATTGATGTTTGGGTGGACAGAAAGGTTGGAGTGGGGAGTTTGAGTGGTGTTGGTGGTGGTGGAGTGATGTTTGGGTGACAGAATGGTTGGATGGGGAGGATGGAGTGATTTGGTGGTGGTGGGTGGGAGTTGATGTTTTGGTGGACAGAATGGTTGAGTGGGGAGGTTGGAGTGAGGTGGTGGTTGTGGTTTGATTGATTTTTGGGTGGACAAATGGGTGGAGTGGGGAGTTGAGTTAGGTGGTGGGTGGGGGTTGGGAGTGATTGTTTTGATTGGACAGAATGGTTGGATTGGTGATGTTGGAGTTGAGGTGGTGGTGGTGTGGGGAGTGATGTTTGGTGGACAGAATGGTTGGCTTGGGGAGTTTGATGATGTGTGGTGGTGGGGATTGGATGTTTGGTGGACAGAATGGTTGGAGTGGGCTGTTGGAGTGAATTATTGTGTGTTTTGTTGTTAGTGGATGTTTGTGTTTGTACTAGAATGTTGGAGGTTGTGAGTTGTGATTGATGTGTTTTTTTTTTTTTATCGATGTTTTTGTGTACATATGTTTTGGTCTTTTTGAGGTTTTAATGTGAGGTGGTTGGTGTGTTTGGATTTATTTTTGGTTTACAGAATGTTTGTATTTTGTAGTTTTTATTTATTTTTTTTTGTGTTTGATTGGATTTTTTGTTTTACAGAATGTTTTGAGTGGGTATTTTGGATTGAGTGGTTTTGTTTGTTTTATGTGTGTTTTTGTTGGACAGATTGTTGGAGTGGGGAGTTTGAGTTAGGTTGTGGTGGTGGTTTTAGTTATTTTTTGGGTGGACAGATGTGAGTTGTGGAGGTGGAGTGATGTTGGTTGGTGGTGGGGATTTATGTTTGGTTGACAGAATTTTTTGTAGTTTGTATGTTTGGATTATGTTTTGTTTTGTGTTGGGAGGATTTTTGGGTGGACCTAATGGTTGATGTGGGAGGTTGTAGTGAGTGTTGGTGTGGTGGGGGAGCGATGTTTGGGTGGACAGAATGGTTGGAGTGGGGAGGTTGGAGTGAGGTGGTGGTGGTGGTGGGAGCGATTGTTTGGTGGTCAGGATTGTTGGGAGTGGGAGGTTGGAGTGAGGTTTGGTGTGTGGTGGGAGTGATGTTTTTGGGTGGACAGATGGTTGGAGTGGGGAGGTGGAGTGAGGTGTGGTGGGGGTGGGAGCGATTTTGGGGTGGACAATGGTTGGAGTGGGGATGTTGGAGTGGAGGTGGTGGTTTTTTGTTATTGATGTTTGGGTGGACAGAATTTTTGATGGGGAGGTTGGATTATGTGGTGGTTTTTTTGTGATTTATTTTTTGTTTTACATAATGTTTGATTGGGGAGTTTGTGAGTGTTGTTGGTTGTTGTGTTGGAGCGATGTTTGGGTGGACAGAATGTTGGAGTGGGAGTTGTAGTGAGTTGGTTGTGTGGTGGGATCGATGTTTGGGTGACAGAATGGTTGGAGGGGGGAGGTTGGGTGTGGTGGTGGTGGTGTGGAGTGATGTGTTTTGGGTGGACAGAATTGTTGGATGGGAGGATGGAGTGGTGGTTGTGGTGGGGGGAGTGATTTTTGGGTTGCATAACTGGTTGGATTGGGGAGTTTGGCTGGCTTTGGGTGGTGTGGTGGCTTGCTGTTTTGGGTGCCCCGCAATGGTTTGGCGTGGGGAGCGTTTGGGTGCGGTGGTGGTGGTGTGCGTGACTGTTTGGTTGGACCGCATGGTTGGCAGTGGGGCGTGCAAGCGTGGGTGGTGTTTTTGGTGTTCCTTTCTGTTTTTTTGGACAACTGTTGGCTTGTATGTTGTATTCGTTGGTTTTTGTTTTTTTGGCTCGATTTTTGTTGTTCCATACTGTTTATGTGTAGGAGTTTTTGAGTTGCGTTGTTTGTTTTTGTAGTTTTTTGCTTGCTTTTTTTTGTTTTTTTAACATACATTTTTGATTTGATGTCTTTTTTATGTTTCTTTTGATTTTTTTTTTGTTATTTCTTTTTGTTTTTGCTAGCCTTTTTTCCTTTTTTCTGTTTGTACTTGCTGTGTTTGTTTTTTTTTTGAGTGATTTTTGTTGGGTGGACAGAATGGTGGAGTGGGAGGTTTGTAGTAGGTGGTGGTGGTGGTGGGAGTGATGTTTGGGTAGACAGAATGGTTGGAGTGGGGAGGTTGGAGTGAGGTGGTGGTGGGTGGTGGGAGTGATTTTGGTGTACAGAATGTTGAGTGGGGAGGTTGGAGTTGAGGGTGTGGTGTGGTGGGAGGATGTTTTGGGTGGCAGAATGGTTGAGTGGGAGGTTTGGAGTGCGTTTGTGGTGGGGGTGGGAGTGTGTTTTGGTTGGACAGATGGTTGAGTGGGGAGTTTGGAGTTGATGTGGTTGTGGTGTGGACGTTGATGTTTGGTGGACATAATGGTTTGAGTGTGATGTTTTTGAGTGAGGTTGTGGTTGGTGGTGGGAGCGTGTTTGGGTGGACAGAATGGTTGGAGTGGGGAGGTTGGAGTGAGGTGGTGGTGGTGGTGGGAGTGATGTTTGGGTGGACAGAATGGTTGGAGTGGGGAGGTTGGAGTGAGGTGGTGGTGGTGGTGGGAGTGATGTTTGGGTGGACAGAATGGTTGGAGTGGGGTAAGGTGGAGTGATTATGGTGGGTGTGTGGGATTTATGTTTTGGTGTACATAATGGTTGGATTGGTTATGTTGTGATTTATTTTGTGGTGTGGGTGGGAGTTATGTTGGATTTGACATACATTTTTTTAGTTTTTCTGTTTGAGTTTATTTGGTGGTTTTTTGGAGTGAGTGTTTTGGTTGGACAGAATGGTTGAGTGGGGGGAGTGGAGTGAGGTGGTGGTGGGTGGTGGTAGTGATGTTTTGGGTGGACTAATGGTTGGAGTGGGAAAGTTTTGAGTGAGGTGGTTTGGTGGTGTGGGAGTGATTTTTGGGTGACGAAGGTTTGGATGGGGAGGTTTGGAGTGAGGTGGTGGTGGTGGTGGGATGAAGTTTTGAGTGGACAGAATGGTTGGTGGTGGAGGTTGGATTGAGGTGGTGGTGGGGTGGTGCGTTATTTTTGGTGGAACAGAATGTTGCGTGGGGAGTTGGGTGAGGTGTGGGTGGTGGTGGGAGTGATGTTTAGTGACAGAATGGTTTGAGTGGGGAGGTGGAGTGAGGTGGTGGTGGTGGTGGGAGTGATGTTTGGGTGGACAGAAATGGTTGGAGTGGGGAGGTTGGAGTGAGGTGGTGGTGTGGTGGGAGCGATGTTTGGGTGGTGGACAGAATGGTTGGAGTGGGAGGTGGAGTGAGGTGGTGGTGGTGTGGTGGGAGTGGATGTTTTGGGTGGACAGAATGGTTTGGAGTGGGGAGGTTGGAAGTGAGGTGGGGTGGGGGTTGGGATTCGAGTTTGGGTGGACAGAATGGTTGGAGTGGGGAGGTTGGAGTGCTTGAGCCTGCAGTAGTCCTCAGGTAGTTTGATTTTAGTTGCGGACATTAAATTAATGTGCTCTGTGTGTACTATGTGTGGTATTTATGTATGTATGCATTTTTACAGTCCAGGGGCAGCCAAGGAGGCTAAAAGGACTTGCCCGAACTTGAAACCAAGAAATGCAGTTTAAAAACATATATAATTATATATTGGTATATATTTATGTTATTAGCTTTCTTACTTGTACTTGAAATATCTAGGTTGTGCTAGGTGTTTTGAACCTGCAGTAGGCCTCAAGCATTGCGATTTAATGTGGGCATATATTGCGATGTTAGGTGAGGACTTATTATTGGAATGCGCCTTTACACACCTTTATATACTGTATGTTGGATGTGGCTTCCTATTGTAGACATGTAGCTATATAGCTATTGAGCTATTGTATGTAGCTATTGAGCTATTGTAGACATGTAGCTATATAGCTATTGAGCTATTGTAGACAAGTACCTATGTAGCTATTGAGCTTTGTGTGTAGGAATGTGCCTCTTTAGCCTATTTGGCAACCCCTGGACTGCCACATGCAAACAGACAGATAGGCAGACACTTAGACAGACAGGCACGGACACACACACACATAAAACACACACAGACAGACACACAGACACACGTGATAACTTGTGTGTGCATGCCAGTGCTTGTTTATGTACGCCAGTACGGATGACCACCCTGGAACCCTGGCAGTCCGCATGACCACCCTGGAACATATTTTTCACCTCTCCAGTCACGATGAGGTAACACAAGCTTTGGAAGGGTACGTGAAGAGGCAGGCCAAGGTGATGTCAGCGGCAGCTGGTGCATTGGGCGGTGAATCTCTGGATCTGAGCCTTGACCTGAGCGAGGTTGTGATGGGGGAGCTGCTGTGGCTGGAAGGCTGTGTACTCATGGTGCTCGTGGAAAACAGGCAGAACCGTCGTGAGCTAGAGAAGGTTGCAGTGCTGGAAGATGAGGTGGCTGAGCATCGAGTTAAGAGGGAGGCTAATGAGGTGCGCTGGCATTTCTCATTATATGCTGGCAATCATTATCCTCACCATGATCATCATCAATAGCACCATAGCTACAATAATGTCCATAGTCATAATCGTAATGAGAAGGTGGCGGTGCTGGAAGATGAGGTGG
This sequence comes from Chlamydomonas sp. ICE-L, assembly GCA_013435795.1. Taxonomy (NCBI): domain Eukaryota; kingdom Viridiplantae; phylum Chlorophyta; class Chlorophyceae; order Chlamydomonadales; family Chlamydomonadaceae; genus Chlamydomonas; species Chlamydomonas sp. ICE-L. The sequence continues at coordinate 3,730,458 of JACBWV010000730.1, read as the reverse complement.
CTGAGCAACGAGTTAAGAGGGAGGCTAATGAGGTGGGATGGCATTTCTCGTTATATGCTGGCGATCAATATTTTCATCATCATCATTATCGTGAGTCACACTACTGTTCATGGTCTTTTCATTATATGATGGCAAGCATCATCATCATCATCATCATCATCATCATTATCATCATCATCATCATCATCATCATCATCATCATCATCATCATCATCATCCTCATTATTAGTATTTTCATCAGCATTTATATCATTGTCATCATCATCATTAGCATTGTCATCAGCATTATCATCATCATCATCATCATCATCATCATCATCATCATCATCATCATCATCATCATCACCATCATCATTATTGTCGTCATCATTAGCATTGTCATCAGCAGCATTACTATCATCATCATCATCATCATCTAAATCATTTAAATAATCATCTAAAATTTCATCAGCAGCATCATCTAAATTATCATCAACATCAGCACCAGCACCAGCATCGGCATCGTCATCATCCAAATCATCATCATATAAATCATCATTACCATCATCATCTAAATCATCATCATCAACATCATCATATTCATGTTCGTCGTATTCATGATCAGAATCGCATCCATGATCGTAACTATACTCGTGTTTATGATCAGAATCATAGTTTTAATCAGAATCATTTACGAAAACAGATACATACACTCATCACAAGCTCTGTTGACTTTGTTGACTGCAGAAGCAAGCGCCAGCTCGTGGCTTGGCTTCGCAGATGATGCGTGCTCTGGCAGCAGAGAAGAGGACCCTCCAAAAGCAACTGTTCAAGATGGAGGGCAAGGTAAGGCCTTTTTTGAGCGGAGCCCCCTCTTATAAGGGGCGGGAGCCCCAAGAGCCACCCCGGTGTCCGATTGCCTGTCTGTTTTTCTGCAACAACAAACAACACCTGTATACATAACTGTACCCAATACAGGGTGGTACCCTCCGTACCAAAAAACAATACCTTTCTATATCTGTATGTATGTTACAGTTCAGGGGTAGGCCAAGTAGGCTAAAGGGACTTGCCCAACCCTAGTGCGAAGGGCTTAAAAATAAAAAAGCACTGATAAAATGAACCCCAAACAATTGTTTTACCGACGGGGGCCCTGAGTTAATGCTGCAGTGATCATTTAATTCTACTGTATCCAATACCTGGTGGTACCCTCCGTACCAATGAACAATACCTGCATCAACTGTACCCAAATGAACCCAACCCTCCAGGGCAAGTTTCACTTATTTGGATTAATCATTGAATCAAATGTTCACTGTAGCACGAACTCATGGCCCCCATCAGTAAAACAATTATTTGGGGTTCAGTTCATCAGTGCTTTTTCGCTATAGCCCCTCTTGTCATGGTTGGGCAAGTCCCTTTGGCCTATTTGGTCTACCCCTGAACTGTAACAACTATCTCTCTCACCCAACTGAACCTAAACCTCCAGGGCAAGGAGACGGAACAGCCAGCCTCCTTCCTGTCCTACGCCCCTCAACGCCGTAGCATATCAGCGCGCATGTCACCCGCACAACGTCTTGCTTCCTTCGGCAATGACACAGCCTCAGGCCTCCTCACCGCTGCCCCCCCGAGCCTGCCCATGGGCTTAGCCCCCTGCGGCGACCGTACACGGCGCTCCAGCGAACCCTCTAACATAGGGGCAGGGCAGCTGATCGCTGCCAACGAAGCTGTGGGAAAGGTGAACGCTGTCGAGGCGTGGATGGACCAAGCGACAGAGAAGGGGAGAACTGTACCGCCCCCACCTGAGGAAAACGTGCCCCCTGCAGGCAGGACGGCTGCCGCACCTGGGGGGGGTAACCGCCAGTCGTATGATGTGGATGAGGTGATGGCTATATTAGGCAACCTAGATGAGGACCCATCAGGGCTGCGGAGGAACAGGAGCATCCCAGTTGGGGGGCTGCCTCCTGGGGATACCTCGTCCAGAGCCCCCAAGGGTCTCCCACGAGGCCCCCCTAGCAGTGGACACTCGGTGTACAGCCGCGGTACAAGTTATTCTGCTAGAACCCCGTATGGTACCAGGTCAAAGTATTGACAGCCTGGCACTCCACATGACAGCTTAGTATGCAAGTGACAGCCTGGCACTCAGAAGTGGGATCTAAAGCCCAGGAGAAGGATATGTTGGGAACGGTGATATGATATGATATCATATGATTATTGCAGTTTGACTTGGCGAAAGTTACCAGTTGCATACAATATTATATAATACTGTTTGTATGATATTATATGATATCATACTCAACTTTCGTCTTCATCATATGCCATGCCGGTCCCTAAGGATATTTCAGTTGCCCATAAGGTTTGGGATGGCCCAGCGCAGCTGACAGATTCTTTTATACAATTATATGTGAGTACTTGATCGGTCAATGTTGTTACAAACGTTAGAAAGCAAAGCAATGCTCAAGCTCATGTAGCAGAGCATTCAGGGAAGGTTGGGTATAGCCTTACCTCATGGCATGCCAGTGGGATACCCGACTGGCATGATCTAACTGACTGGGGTTCAAACCTTAATGGGGCTATTACACCACGCTCCACCAGGCGTTCTCGTTACCATTTGAACACGTTACGCTTCGTTTAAACATGTAGATCTAGCTCTTGTGCTACATATACACACAAGTAGGGTAGAGTGGATTTACCACACGGACAGCTGGCCACTCCAGTATTTGAACTTGAACTTAAACTCGGTTATATACTTACATAGCTTCAGCCAGCAATTGAGATGCTCGCCGTCTTAGGCAGTTTAAAATATGGAAAATGGAAACGCGAACAACTCATTTGTTTTTATTTTCATTTTATTTTCATTTTATTTATATCATTTAATCACTCCTACAATTATGATAGTTTCACTCTACTGCACATCTATCAATGTACGCACATATGAGTACATGTCGTACATATCTCCCACCGCCCCTAAGTGCGCCAACTCTTTTGTAGGAGTGGCAACGCCATTCGAACTGAATCCTCGGTGCCGCTGGTTTGTGCAGGGAGACCCAACTCCTGGGGTGAAATACCTTTCACAACTAAAATAAAGTGCCTTGCTTGTGTTTATATCCGGTCTGGCTTGCAGTCTGGCGACTCATATATTAGGAGGTGTGCTGTATGATATGCGACTGGTGACTTGTGCCTTAATCAAGCAGCTTGATGACACGTGTTTGGTGAGTTGCTTGGTGAATAGTGACATGTAACAACATGATCTTTAACTTCTTCTTTAACTTTAACTTCTTAACATGGCTCCGGCTAATTGTGGTAGCCGTGGATTATCTAAAAATGATTATGGAAAATTGGAAATTGAATATTAGTATGCCATGCCACAGGCGTGAGATTGAGGGAACCCTCTCATTTGCATGCACGTGTACATACTGGAGAATAGCTACCACTTTGGTTCCCCTCTGCGCCTGCGATTGGACTACCGCGCTAAAGCACAGAGGGAAGTTCTCTACCTACTACAAGGCGGCAAATCTGAAAGTTTGTGAAACCGTGTGGCCAGGGCTCGAACGTTAGACCCGTCTGATCGTTGACTGGGTAATACTATACCAGACAGACCAGAGCTCGAAACTTGATTTGTCGGATCAAAAGTACTTGGCTAGATTTTGTTAGTTGTGAAAGGAAATTCACCCCATGAGGTGGGTGCACAAACCAGTGACACCGAGGATTCAGTTCGAATGGCGTTGCATTAGTAAGTGCATATTGTGACTGTTTAAAATCGAATGGTATACCCGAAGGTGAATTTTATACTGTACAACTGGTGGCCTCAATTTACTGCCTAGTACTTCAGTTGCTATAAATTACATGGCATCGGCAACCCAGCTGGGACTTAGGATCGACCTGGAACCGGTTTGGCAAATGGTCTTCTGCCAATTACAGTTGCACATATATCCCCTTTCAACGAACGGCTGGATGGAAGCACTCCGGTATGTGCCGGGTTTAAATCCCCACGGGTGCGCTTCAGTGTTCGCGGTCGCTGTCAACCGCCATGGTAGCTCTGTCCAGGTAGAGTAGCTGCCCATTCCCTACCGCGTAATACTGGGCTCCCTTAATAACTCGTCCCACCAGGCGTTATCATCACTTTGGTGCATGCCGTAGTAGCCTGGCCGACCACCGACACAGACGACCGACCACCGACTCCCGACCAGCTACCACACACCGACTACCGACCAGCTGACACCGACACTGCTACTCATCACACATCACACACACTGACTACCGACCAGCTACCACATACTGCTACCGACCAGCCACCGACCAGCTTATCATCACTTTGGTGCATGCCGTATACGGTACTCATTACATACATCTAGTTAATCGCAGGTAGCAGGTAAGTAAATAAAATAAGGGAAATGCAATGTGCACCTCATGCAAAGCAGTACATACATGCATTCACGCATTCGTCGTTTTGTCGCCAAGATCTATTGTCTTGATAAGACAGATTCCATGCATCAAAACATTCCCATACATATTAATTTTTGGGGCTACGCATGGCAGCTTCTTGTCAGCTCCAACAGACAGCCGCTGGGTCAATCCCAAAGCTTTCAGCTGCATTGGGATGCCCATCATGTCAGCTTGAAGACACACTAGCTAGCTGCAGGTATGGCCTAAGGACGGGGGAAAGGAGTTGCCTAGAAGCTGCTTCCACCTCACAACAGAAAAGAATAAAGCCAGGCACATACCGAAGCAATCTCTGGGCACGCAAGTGATCTATGTCTATTCGTTGCTGTAAGAAAGCTTTGAATGAATCCATTATCTGATGTGATATTGGAGCAGACCTCCCTCCCTTCCACCTCAAACGAGAAATTAGTAAAGCCAAGCACATGCCAAAGCAATCCTTCGGAAGGATAGCGATTTATGTCTATTTGTTGGTATAAGAAAGCATCGAATGATGCCATTATCTGATGTGATATTTGAGCAGACCTCCCTCCCTTCGACCTCACATGATAAATTAATAAAGCCAAGCACATACAGAAGCAATCCTTCGGAAAGATCGTGATCTATGCCTATTAGTTGCTGTAAGAAAGCATCAAATGGAGCCATGATCTGCTGTGATATTGGAGCAGACCTCCTTCTGCCCACCTCACACCAGAAAGGAATAAAGCCAAGCACAAGTAGATAGAGAATGATATCATTTGCTGGCGGCGGCCTGGGTAGGTTAAATTTACCATTTATGTACACTACCATATGATGTAATTTGCATAATATCAATCTCGCCTTTGGTCAACATCACAAAATATGCCGGTCCCCACATATAAAAGCAATCTTTGGGAATGTAAGTAGGGACCGGCGTATCATATGATGTTGACCTAAGGCAAGTATGATATAATTTTCTGTTCATTCTTTGTGCATAATGTTAATGAGTAAAAACCAAACCCATCATAGAAGGGCTAGAAGGGCTAGTACTAGCAAGATGAATACGACTGTACATTTTGGGGGTCTTCGACACCCTTATATTTGGCTTAGAAAGGTGCCGTAGGGGTGCAGGAAAGGGTGCCGAAGACCCCCCAAATTTGCTGCTGTAACTTGTTGTGAATACCAATTGTCACAAGTTCTATGCAGCGTCGCCTGCGACGCTAAAAATTGGTGGAGAGTGATCGCGAGGGAGCGACAGGTGGCAACGGAAGCGAGTTAGTTACGAGGCCGTTGGCTGACGTGTCGGGCTTCATCGCGGTCAGATGGATGGATGGATGGATGGTCGGACGGACAAATGGGTAACACTGGGGGCTCCCGCCCCCCAGAAGGGGGGGCTCCGCCAAAAATCATAGATAGGAATTCATTCATTCAGGAGGGTATGATTAAGTACAACAAACACTTGATGGATGTCGCCATCTTCCCCAAAGCATCCTAGTATATTGGTAACGTGCGCAACACGGAGGACCTTCCTGGGTCTGTCTGCTATTATAGCAATTCAGGGGATGATTTGGAGGCCAACCTCCATTTGTCCAGGCCGAATTTACGAGAATGATCAGAATTTTCAATTCTCAGGCTAAAATGTCAGGATTCTCAGGCCAAATTCTCAAGGTACGAGATACAAATACACTTTGTATTTCGTTCCCCAAGAGAGTTTTGAAAACACAATCTAAATCATCCGCTGAATTGCTATAAACACCGCCCCACCTTGGAGCAGTTGAACTAGAGGTGATGACGATAAGAAAGCATGCAACTACTTCTCACCGGCACACCCGTCCTGAGAGCCTGAAATACGTTAGGAGGGCAGGCCCGTCCTCGGACTTGACTTTCATCAGCGGCAGGCCCGTCCTCGATGAATAAAATCGAAAAGCGTAGGGCCAATTGTACTGACAAAGGAGAGCGCAGCTGTACCGATGTGACCCATGCTTATCGGCATAACGAGCAGGTCCAGTCTGTCCAAACTGGAACACTTGACTGACGATTTCTGAGAACTGTAGTGTGATGAGGGCATCATGTGGTCGGCCCCAGTGAAAGCAAACGGGCTGGCCCCCTCAACCTCACGCCTCGTAACAAGGCGTACTATTTATTTATTCATTGAGGGCATCATTCGTTTGATTAGTGGGAGCGAGTGTGACAATGCGTGTCACAATGTTGAATCTAGAGGCGAGCATAGTTGTTAGTTTGTCACTAACATAGGTGTTATCCTGACCTTTACCCTCATGCATGCCCTACTTGTGGCGTAGAAGAATAGTTAGGCGTGTCCTTTCTGACCTCTTAGACCTTCATCTCTATCTTGGCCAGATAATCAAGTGTATTGGTCCTGTTCTAGAATTGCTTTTCTAGAGCGGTCTATGATGTAACATGCGGCTTGGCCCCCCCTCTCATCCCCGTTTCCCTACCCAGCCCTGGCCCTCGTCCCTTCCCCTGAGGGCCAGCTCCTTTCCCGAGCCCCATGCACGGTTATCTGGTTTCGCGAGTCTAGGTTCCTCTGATGCGTACTCCCCACGTCCAAGTTCCCAATGATCACTCCCAATACTCAAACGAATGATGCCCTCATCATTTAGAGTAGGGGCATGTGTTTGTTCACACATGAAGTGAAGAAGTACTGATTCTAGGCGTAGGGGTATGTACAGAGGAAAACAAGTGGAGGTAGTGTTTGGCCACTGACTGTGTATACGGATCATGTATGTATTTATGTGACCATGAGGATGAAAACGTTGCTACGAGAAGCCACGTTAGTTTTTTGTTTGTTTTTTTGTGTATAAGTTGTATACTTTGAGGTCTGGGTCTGCTGGAGGGAAACAAGCAGGGATATATACCGATGGTTATATGGCATGGCATGGCAGCTACCAAGTTGTGGTTAGTGTCGTGGCCGGGAGTGGGTGCCTGAGTGGAAGCGATGGGGTCGCTGGTGGTTGATACCAGCAGCGTCTTCATAGTCCTCTCCTCGATGTTTTGTACACAGAGGACCTCGGGGAGGGGGCATAGGGGTCGCAGTCTTTTTCTTTTCAGCTAAAAGCTAATGCAACCTTTTAGGCAGCTCCTCTGACTGGCTTTTCAGCCAAAGCTAATGCAACCTAGTGTATCTGGAAGCTGACAGAATCCGCTTCCCACAACTGTCAAATCTTGGGGATTTGCCCAGTGGCTGGCTCAGGGAGCTGCCGAGAAGCTGCTGCTCATAGCTGAAAATAAACTATGAGGGGCATGAATAGCCAAGGCGCCCTCTGGATCTATCCCATGTGGGAATGCTAGGTGAGAGGGGACGGGATCTCAGTGAGACCATTGTAACCAATGAGGAAAACGTGGTGATCGATAGAGAAGCGCGAGGATCGTTATCTTTCACACTTCACCCCTCTTTCGAAAGAACGACGCCCACTATCGGCGTGCACGTCCGGCCGGCCGGCCAGGTCCCCTTCCGTCGAAGGAGATTTCCTCAGGCAGCCGATCTGCACTTTGGTTACTGGGGGGATCAAACTCGGGGTGCTTGGGCGATCGTTCGCCCCAAGCAGGCCCTCAACGACTCCACCAATTGTAACCAATGAGGAAAACGTGGTGATCCATAGGGCATCGTGAGGACCGTTATCGCTCACAACCATCCTCAAAAAGGCAAAGTAGACTGATGTGGAAGACAGGGTGTTGGGTGTCACCTTCACAAGCTTTAGTTTGTACGTGGGGGTAGATATGTGTTCTAGAATGAGGCAAGGTCCTTCAAACCGGGGTGAAGCTTGGCGGATTCGTCCAATGCCAATAAAACCAGGTCTCCTGCCGTGAACTCGCCGGGACGGCGGTGCCTGTTGGCATAGACTGTGTATCGGTCAGGAGCTTGTTGGATGTGTTGATTTACTTCAACCAAGTTAGCAGTTTGAAGAACAAAGTCCTCAACAGCTGGAACAGCAGGAAGCGGGCCCCCTGAAAGGAGAGAGAGTGGGGTGTTGATGTTTTGGCCATAGGCCAAGACAAAAGGAGCAAACTCAGTAGTGTGGTGCTCACTGCTGCTGTATGTATGCCATCTCACAATGTGTGAGTTCAGTATCCCAAACCTTGGGGTAGAGCAAAGCAAAAGCTTTTAGCATGACCACAATTGTGCGCTATACTGTACAAACCTATTAACCCAAGACGCACATGAACCCATGCCTTCTTATATGATGAGGGCATCATTTGATTGAGTAGTGCGGGTCAGGGTACTACATTTTATCATTTGGGTTGCGCTTATGATGCAACTGCCTCCTTTTGGGTTGCGCTTCTGACTCAACTGACAACGGAAATCTGAAGGGGGTTTAAACATTGTGTCAATCTCGCAGTCAGGCTCCACAGCTTGATGCAGTCGGGCTCCACAGCCTGATGCAGTCGGGCTCCACAGCCTGATGCAGTCGGGCTCCACAGCCTGATGCAGTCGGGCTCCACAGCCTGATGCAGTCGGGCTCCACAGCCTGATGCAGTCGGGCTCCACAGCCTGATGCAGTCGGGCTCCACAGCCTTATGCGACAAGCAGTGCCCTGGTGGGGGGGAGTGTAACGTTGCAGACCACACAATAGTTGCAGAGCACATAGTTCCAGTCCTAACAGTCCGCAAGATGACTAGTAATAGTTCCGCAAGGGCCGACATAATTGGTTGCCAACCTACAACGTCGCAGCCCATGCGCAGTCAACGACAAGCTTGGCGCCATTGTTCAGTTTGCGCCGTTGTTGGTTGGCAACCGATTCTGTTCAGTTCAGCAAGCAGCTAGAACAGAATCGGTTGCCAACCAACAACGGCGCCAGCAGCCTTCACGGCTAGATCAGAATCGGTCGCCAACCAACAATGTCGCAACCCACGCGCAGTCAACGACAAGCTTGACGCCAGGAAGCTTGGCGCCAGGACGAGGACCACGCCACCATGTAACCCAGACTTATACCAAGTCTCATGACCCAGCTGCTGGAAAAGGTATAATGGATTTCCCTGGGGAACGATAGCTTGGGATAGAAAACCCTTCTTCCAGTATATTTCCTTCTTATAGAAAACCCTTCTTAGGGTATATCTCTTCTATTAGACATCTCTTCTCCTAGCATTTTTCCTTGTAGAAAACCCTTATTAGGGTATATTTCCTTTTAGTAGACAACCCTTCTTCCAGTATATTTCCTTCTTATAGAAAACCCTTCTTAGGGTATATTTCCTTCTATTATACAACTCTTTTTCTTGTATATTACTCCTTATAGAAAACTCTTCTTCTAGGAGGCAACTCCTTATGGAAAACTCTTCTTCTAGGAGACAACTCCTTATAGAAAAACCTTCTTCTAGGAGACAACTCCTTATATAAAACCCTTCTTAGTGTATATTTCCTTCTTTTAGACAACTCTTTTTCTTGTATATTACTCCTTATAGAAAACTCTTCTTCTAGGAGACAACTCCTTATAGAAAACTCTTCTTCTAGGAGACAACTCCTGATAGAAAAACCTTCTTCTAGGAGACAACTCCTTATATACAACCCTTCTTAGGATATATTTCCTTCTTTTAGACAACTCTTTTTCTTGTATATTACTCCTTATAGAAAACTCTTCTTCTAGGAGACAACTCCTTATAGAAAACCCTTCTTCTAGGAGACAACTCCTTATAGAAAACCCTTCTTCTAGAAGACAACTCCTTATGGAAAAACCTTCTTCTAGGAGACAACTCCTTATATAAAACCCGTCTTAGGGTATATTTCCTTCTTTTAGACAACTCTTTTTCTTGTATATTACTCCTTATAGAAAACTCTTCTTATAGGAGACAACTCCATATAGAAAACTCTTCTTCTAGGAGACAACTCCTTATAGAAAACTCTTCTTCTAGGAGACAACTTCTTATAGAAAACTCTTCTTCTAGGAGACAACTCCTTATAGAAAACTCTTCTTCTAGTAGACAACTCCTTATAGAAAACTCTTCTTCTAGTAGACAACTCCTGATAGAAAACCCTTCTTCTAGGATATTACTCCATGTAGAAAACCCTTTTTCTGGGATATTACTCTTTTCAGAAAACCCTATTTCTAGTATGTTACCTCGTAAACAACCCTTCTTAGGGTATATAAGGTTAGCATAACTAGAGGCCAGCATCGAGCGAGAGTCGCAACCTAGAGGCGAGCATATCTAGACTTGAGTATCATATACGCATGCACGAGTGGTAGGCGATGCCTGCCAGGCCTGCGTCCTGCAGGGGTGAAAGAGGGTGGGAGCAGGCGCGAATCTTGTGTCTTGACTAGCCAGCTGGCTGCGCTTAGGTGGGGGCCTGGGTATCCGCATCGGCTGCCTCCGAATAAAAGCCTTTTAAACATGCACCATCAGCGGCCGAATTCCCTGGAGGGGGGAAGCTAGCCCGGACTTTGCTAGCCCGGGGGTAACAGGTTACCCCTAAACCCTAACCCCCCACCCCTGGGCTGGCAAAGTCCGGGCTAGCTTCCCCCTAACGAATTCCCTAGGCATATTTCGCGCATTGGGTGATCAGATGCTCCTGGGGTCAGAAAAATTTGGCCATCGAAAAAAGCCCATATGCACCAGGGTACTACTAAGCGCGCGCGGCAGCGCGGTGCCGCGCTGCTGTTATGAGCCCTCTGCGCGTTTCGCGCAGTTTTGTCAACCCCCTGTGGGCGCAGCGCACAGTATTTGCGCTTTTTGCACTAAAAAGCGCTGACCAATTTGACGTGTGTGCGCTTTAAGCGCTGACCAATTTGGCACGAAGTAGTACCCTGATATGCACCCCTGATTTGCACGCTTTTAACACCCGTTACACATGTTTAGGTTTTTGCAGGCAGTTGTACGGAGCGTTCAGACACCTTGGACCCCCTGATACTGGTGCCAGGAAATTCGCGGAGCTGTTGGGTCCGGGTTCTCCGGAAGCTTCCGCGGAAGGTCCTAGACCCCTTAGACCCTGGACTGCGGAAGGACGCCGCGGAGAACTTTGCAAAATACCGGTCCCAGACCTTCTTGCGTTTTCCCGAGAGGAGCGCCACAAGCTTGTAGAGATACAGGACGGGCACCCCGTAGAAAAAGCGAAGAAACAGTTGCATGGGATGCGCGGGATTACACTCCGGCCATAGTGCGGCAAGCACCTCTCGGCTGGTCTTCTCGTGCAAGGTGGAGGTGGTCATCCCAGCCTGCAGTTATCATTAGGGGTCGGCTATGTTATACAATGTTAGTGAATAAAAAATATTACATAATATTAGTTGGACGAGCCGTCTCACCAGAATTTTGAATTTAATTGAAAAACTGATATTATTGTGACACAGTAATAATATTAGTTAATATTAGGTTTCCAAACACTAAAATTAGTATTCGTTGACTAGTGATCATGCAGCCGAGTTAGTGGATAAAGATTAGTTTGATATACGAATGTTACAGTCCAGGGGGTAGCAAAATAGGCTTCAGGTACTTGCCCAACCAGGGATTCTTTTTTCAAATCTGAAAGTGGGTTTTTTCTAACTTCATGGTTTTAAGCCTACTCCAGCGTTTTATAGCTTTAATAGCTTTTTACAGCTTTTTCAGGACATTTATGAGATAGTTCAAAAAATGAGGTTCTTCAGACAACATAAAGGCAGGGAAAGAAGCACAGGCAGGAGGGAAAATAAGTACAGGCCAAATACATGCAAATAATACTAAGACCGCGGATGCCACAGCACTCAAAACTTACATTCCCAACCTAGATATTCAAATAAGAAACCGGAATGACTACTGCTAGCTCCGGCTTACGCAGTGGTGTCCTTAATTTCACGTCCTGTGAGTGACTGCATTACACGGATGTAAAAATTTCAATTTCAAATAAGAAATCGATAGCTACATAGAAGGAGTATGGTTTCATCTAAGAGGACGGAAGGACAGACGGGCAGTCTACAGCTTAACACTGACATAGGATAATGATAACGCCTAGTGGGGCGTGGGATTAAGGGAGCCCTGTCTTACGGTGGAAGAGAACGGGCTGCTACTTTACCTGGACAATGCTACCATGGCGTTTTTTTGTTGTTGACAGCAACCGCGATCACTAAGGCGCACCCATAAGGTTTCGAACCTCGCACCTCCTGCCTGATTTCAAGGAACTCAACCATTGAGCCAATCATCAAAAATAGAAGATCCAATGCGGTGGTAGAAAGCGAGGAAAAGGGCAGCAGAGACCAATACTAAACACAAAACCAACACGAAACACGAAACCAACACGAGACCAACACGAAACACGAAACCAACACGAAATCAACACGAAACACGAGACCAACACGAGACCAACACAAAACACGAAACAAGAGACCAACACGAAACCAACACGAGACCAACACGAAACACGAAACCAACACGAAACACGAAACAAGAGACCAACACAAAACCAACACGAGACACGAAACCAACACGAAACCAACACGAAATACGAAACACGAGACCAACACGAAACACGAAACCAACACGAAACACGAGACCAACACGAAACACGAGACCAACACGAAACACGAGACCAACACGAAACACGAAACACAATCCCTCCAGGTAATCTAGAGTAGATCTTAGCCCCTTTCAGCGAATCAATTGGTCTAGTGGTACACCAAATTGCTTTGAGGATGCAGGGTCGGGGGTTGGATTCCCCCTACGGTCGCCCTGAGCGTTGCAGCTCGTTGTCAACAGCTATGGTAGCTTGTCCAGTTGAGGTAGAAGGCTATCTACCCGCATACGGGTTCCCTTAATACCAAGCCCCACCAAGCATTATCATTACCTTTTCTTATAGCAGATCTTGCTTGTTTGAGGTTGGACGGGTCGCTTTACGCGGAAACACCGTTCTAAGTCCATTACCTCTGGAATGTACATACCGTGCATGCCCTAGACTTAGCATACAACATACAAACATCCCCTAGATTCCATAATAACACACATGTCAACCTGAGACTTCCATAAAAACCGATGCAACCCCTAAACTTCCATACGACACATCATAAAGTCATGTCTCCTAGATGGATACAAGTAAATACAGCAACCCCTAGACTTCCATACACACATACATGCAACCCCTAGACTTCCATACTCACTTACACGCAACCCCTAGACTTTGATACAAGCATACACGCAACGACCCTCGACTTTCGATGTCAAGGCATAATGCAACCCTTAGCTTTACCATACAAGAATAGACGCAACCCCTCGACTTCCATACAAACATAGCAGTTGCAACCCCTTAGACTTCCATACACAACTTACCGCAACCTAGACTTCAGATACAAGCAAACATGCCAATCCGCGGACTTCGATACAAGCACTAATGCAACCCCTAGATTCCATACAAAATCTATGCGAACCCCTAGACTTCGAGCATATAGCCAACATGCAACCTAGACTCCCATGTACAGCACATATCATGCGCACCTCCTAGACTTTGATTACAAGCAGTACATGCAGATCCCTAGAGCTTCGATACGAAGCATACATTGCACCCCTGAGAGCTTCGAGTACAAGCATACATGCAAAAACCTGACTTGATACAAGCATACATGCAATCCCTAGACTTCGATACAAGCATACATGCAACCCCTAGACTTCGATACAAGCATACATGCAACCCCTAGACTTCCATACAAACATATACGCAACCCCCAGACTTCGATACAAGCATACATGCAACCCCTGGATTTCCATACACACATACACGCAACCCCTAGACTTCGATACAAGCCTACATGCAACCCCTAGACTTTGATACAAACATACATGCAACCCCTAGAATTCCATACAAACATACATGCAACCCCTAGACTTCTATACACACATACATGCAACCCCTAGAATTCCATACAAACATACATGCAACCCCTAGACTTCGATACAAGCATACAAGCAACCCCTAGACTTGTGTACACACATACATGCAACCCCTAGACTTTGATACAAGCATACATGCAACCCCTAGACTTCCATACACACATACATGCAACACCTAGACTTCCATATAAACATGTGTACAACCCCTAGACTTGTGTACAAACATACAAATAACCCCTATACTTTTGTATGCACATACATACAACCCCTATATTTTTGTACACACATACATAAAGTATAGAACCCTTTATGCGTTAGTATACACATACATATAAGTATATAACCCCCTAGACTTTTGTTCACACATACATTTAAGTATATAACCCCCTAGACTTGTGTACAAACATAAAAACCACCCCTAGACTTACATCTGTAATGTGGTGGAAGAAAGCAAGGAAGAGGACAGAGCATACCAAAATGGTGAAGGTGAGGATGTTTTGGAGCCCGGCTAGGTACGCAAAGGCAACATAGCCATCTGGTACGTCGTCGTGCGTGTAGAACAGCCTGATTTACATGAGGCGTGGGGGAAAAAGAATTGAGTTTGGGAGGATGGATGTGTGGGAGGATTGGAAGATGGAAGGATGGAATGGATGGATGGGATGGATGGATGGATGGATGGATGGGATTAATGGATGGATGGGTGGATGGGATGTATGGATGGGATGAATGGAATGTGTGTATGCAAGTATGTATGTATGGATGGATGAATGCATGGACATATGGACACATGGACAGGCAGACAGATAGGCAGTTGGAAGGACAGATTGGTGGATGGATGGAGAAGAAGTAGGAACAGGCAAAACATGATCACAAGGATCAACACGGTGAGGAGTACAAATGCAACCTAACACAGCTGAGTGATTCCCAATTCAAATTCAAATTTACAACGTACCCTAAACCCTGAAGTACCAACACACAATACTAGTACCAACACACATATTACACCACATTACATTGTCATCGACAGGCAATTGTTAACCCAAGAAAAGCCTGTTCCACAACCTCCGGAAGGGGTCTTCCAACTTATCCTCAAAATAAGAAATATACAATACACATGCCCTTCAATAATAATATATATATATATATATATATATATATATCATACACCTACACTCTAAACCATACATATCATACACCTACACTCTAAACCATAAATATACAATATACATGAGCTGTCACTTACAGGCTGAGGAGGGTGAAGAATATTGTGTACTGCGACCACATTTCCAAGTGGTAGGCCAATCGGCTCTTGTGGGGGGCACACAAGCTATACATGGAGATCCACACGAATGTCACTAAGAGGGAGAGGATGACCTGGAAGTACAAGGGAGATGCGTATTTGAAATTTGGAGTTTGAAATGTACACAAAGGTCACAAAGAGGGAAAGGGTGGCCTGGAAGTCTTAAAAGAGAGACGCCAATTTGAATTTTTGAGTTTTAAATGTAAAAAAATACACCTATGTGTGTTGCACCCTCCAATCATCTTCCTAAATAATTAGGTGGAAGGTGCATAATGATCACTTTACACAAATTGATCTCATTTCCGCACAACGCACGAATGGTCACTCTCCTTTATCGCTGTCCCACTCTTCTACTCCGCACGGTTTGTCTTGGTATGCATGCCCTTCTCTTGCCTTCTTTTTCCTGTTTTTTGCTCTTTCTCTTACGCAGATTTTATTCTCTTTTTTGCCCCTTTCAACCCCCCCTTACTTCCCTTTTTCCCTCTTAGTTTTATTTTTTTTTTTTTTTTTTCGTCACCCTTTACTGGATGACAAATTCTATCAAGTTGGCACAGGGGTTTAGGGTCTAGGGTGGAGCAGGCTTTTTCTTATCAGACCATGCAGTCAAAACAAAACAATAACATAATTTTATATGATGGGATAACATTTTTTCTGGTGCCCTACTGGACCCCAAATGTTTCTGCGGCTTGATGGAGTCAAGAGGGTAGGGGGGGGGGGGGGGGGGGGGGGGGGGGGGGGAGGGATATGAACACCCCGGAAGAAAAAACATGAGGCTGACAACTCGTCTGTAGACCAGGTGGGCTGTTATCGCCTGTAGACCAGGTGGTGAGAGAGTGTCGGAGAGCATCATGGGGAAGCATAGCAACAACAAAAAATAATATTATCTATGAGGCTGATACCATGCTTTTCTAAAACAAAATAAAGCAGAAGTATCTATAAGGCTCAGGACTTGCCTGTAGACCAGGTGGTCTGTGGGTGTCGGAGAGCATCATGAGGAAGCTTATTAAAAACATAAAATAATACTGTATATGAGGCTGATACCACGCCTAAATACAACTCTGAGGCTCACGACTTGCCTGTAGACCAGGTGGGCTGTTATTGTCGGAGAGCATAATGAGGATGCATAGCAACAAAAGCTTCCTCTGCACAAGGGAAAATTGGATGGGAGGCACAGTGTTAAATATATTTTCATAGACAGGAAATACAGGAGGAAGGCAGGGGAAGAAGCACTGGTAGAGGGAAAAGCAAACACAAACACAAATGCTTTTTTTGGGGTTGGCACAACAAACAAAGTCTCTGTAGCCTATTTACTTTATCTTATTTGCTTTGTTGGCACAACAACAAAGTCTCTGTAGCCTATTTACTTTATCTTAGAAGACCGTGCAGTCAACCTTGACCTCTTGCCTTCTGCCCCTCTCCTGTTGCTTGGGCCCTATGCTGATGATAATGATGATGATGGTGATGATGACGATTTCATTTTTAGTAGAGGGGAAGGCAAACACAAACACAAGTGCACTGTTTGAGGGTTATCCCGTCTTAGTAGCATATTTAGATACCCCTGAACTTTCTTCCTTATGAGATTGGCCCTTTTCTGTGTTCAGTTCCTTAAGGTTCATCTAACCATCCGTAATGGAGTAAACACAATTGTATGTGTTCAATTCCATAGGGTCCATCTAACCATCCTTAATGGAGCAAACACAATCTTCTGTGTTCAATTCCTTAGGGTCCACCAACTATACCACTGGGTTGGATGCACTTTCACCCAGCACTGACAAGCTGACTGCCCACTACTACCCCCCTACTACCTCCCACCCCCACCACACACACTTACCACTGGGCAGGATCTGCTCCCCCCCAGCACTGACAAGCTGACTACCCTTCGAATACCTCCCACCCCCACCCCCACCTCACACACTTACCACTGGGCTGGATCTGCTCCCCCCCAGCACTGCCAAGCTGACTGCCCACTACTACCTCCCACCCCCACCTCACACACTTACCACTGGGCTGGATCTGCTCCACCCCAGCACTGATACGCTGACTGCCCATGTCTACCTCCCACCCCCACCCGCGCCACACACACTTACCACTGGGTTATATCTGCTCCCCCCCAGCACTGCCAAGCTGACTGCCCACTACTACCTCCCACCCCCACCTCACACACTTACCACTGGGCTGGATCTGCTCCACCCCAGCACTGATACGCTGACTGCCCATGTCTACCTCCCACCCCCACCCCCACCTCACACACTTACCACTGGGCTGGATCTGCTCCACCCCAGCACTGATACGCTGACTGCCCATGTCTACCTCCCACCCCCACCCGCTACACACACTTACCACTGGGTTATATCTGCTCCCCCCCAGCACTGACAAGCTGGCTGCCCCCTACTACCCCCCTACAGCCAAACAAAACAACAATTGCAATACAGCTGAGTTAAGCAGCTTACCAGCAACTCCAGGGCACCCCAGAAGTAGTACATGGGCTTGTAGTCTTCAAACTGTCAAACATCAGGACAGAGGGAGATACGATAAGGTGTGTGTGTATTGTGTTTAATCTCCGAACTGTCACAAATTGGGACATAGGGAGGTACGATAAGGTGTGTGTGTTTTGTGTAGTCTTCAATCTGCTTCACAAAGCAAAAGGGAGCATGAGAAGGTGTGCGTTGTGGTGTGTGTGTAATTTGCGTCGTTTTCAATCTGTTACACATTGGGACAAAAGGGTCATGAGAAGGTGTGCGTTGTGAGGTGTGTGTAATTTACGTCGTTTTCAATCTGTTACACATTGGGACAAAGGGAGCATGAGAAGGTGTGTGTTGTGGTGTGTGTGTAATTTGCGTCATTTTCAATCTGTTATACATTGGGACAAAAGGGTCATGAGAAGGTGTGCGTTGTGGTGTGTGTGTGTAATTTACGTCGTTTTCAATCTGTTACACATTGGGACAAAGGGAGCATGAGAAGGTGTGCGTTGTGGTGTGTGTGTAATTTGTGTAGTCCTCAATCTGCCACACCTTGGGACGAAGGGAGGAATGATAAGGTGTGTGCATTTTATGAAGTCTTAAATGTGATTTACATTAGGTCATGTATGTATGTATGTATGTATGTATGTATGTATGTATGTATGTATGTATGTATATATGTTGTTGTTGTATCTTGCTTGCAACCTTCGATATAAATGTATGTATGTTACAGTCCAGGGCAAACCAGAAGCAGTACTTCGACTGGTAGTATTCAAGTTGTCACCCTTTGGAACTAAATGATAGTGTAGATTATGGCTGTTTTTTAAGGCTTGAATGGCAGAACAAAATGTGTAATGCTGGGTGATGCAAATGCAGTGAGACCTTGGCATGAATGTCAACTGGGCTGAGTGTGTATGTGTGTGTCAACTGGGCTGTGTGTGTATGTGTGTGTCAACTGGGCTGTGTGTGAATGTGTGTGTCAACTGGGCTGTGTGTGTATATGTGTGTCAACTGGGCTGTGTGTGTATTGTGCTCATTGCGCTCATTGTGCCGGACTAGTGCTCATGCTCCCCTGCAAAACTGACATTGAAGCCCGGCAGGCGTATTCTAAACATTGTCCGGAAATCTTGTACAGCACTAAGTCTGCCCAGACTGCTGGGTAGCAACCTTGTTGGGAAATACGATACTGACAGGTGGACCATACTACTCTACCAATGCACCTATCGGTCATCCGTTACAGACAAATGACAAGCCAGTGATCATGCTCCCTTGCAAAGTGGTCATCAATGGTTGCTTTACCGCCTGTGGGACAACTCCGCCTCTGCCACCACCACCACCACCACTGCCACCACCATCACCGCCTCCGGGAGAACTCACCATGAAATTGAATCTGCAGTTTGGTGAAAATAAGGCATAAGTTAGCATGGAGTAAGAATTTCTGTCCAACTAGTTCATGTTATATTTTATGTTATGTCAAATACTATTTATACACTATGCCATATTATATAACTGTTAGATATAATCTGTTTATATTAATTATCTCATGGTTTGTACATCTGTCTATCGTATTTAATGAGATATACTTCTGTATATGTAACGGTTATATAATCATATTTGTGTGCAGTATGGGTGACGGGGCTTTAGCATCTCCCCGCTCCCCTTGCCCTCATCCTTGTTTTATATTATTATTATTATTAACTGGAATGGGCACAAATAGATATTTCGAACGACCCCCCGTTCAGGAAGGGGGGGGGGGAGGTCATTGGTTTTAGGAGGGGGGGGGGGGGGTAAAAAACATTTTCAAAACTGTATTTTCCCCCTCGTTTTGTATGAAACTTCCACAATTCCAACTCCAATCCGAATCGGACACCAAATTGAACATGCGGCCCCAAATCTTCTTTACTTTCTGGGCTGCTGTTCTGCCCCCCCCCCCCCCCCCCCCCCCCTGGCTATTAGTATATTCTATTAGCTTAGCTCTTCTATGTCACAGTCTACGCTGCATTGTTCATCACAGGTTATGGACCCATCATGCTAATCACTGCAATGAAACCGAGTATATGGCACCAGCAACAAAATAGGCACCCCATCCCCCACCCCACCTGCGCCCCCCCACCCCTCCCCACCTGCTATTTTGGGGTGGGGTGGGATGGGGTGGGGGATGGGGTGGCTATTATGAGCCCAGCACGCCAACCTCTGCAATGAAACCGAGTGTATGGCACCAGCAACAAAAAATAAACAGAGTGTGTACTCATATACAAATGTAATTAAAATCAATGCATACAAGGCAAGAGTGCATAAGAAGTTAACTCTCAACCTCCGGCCTGTCTGACCAAAAAAACATTCAACCCAATTATCACTGTACCATGAACGCAGGGCCCCCTTTGTTAAAATACATACATACATTTATGTTGCAAACACGATCAGGCAGTGCAACAGAATGCAAAAAGCAGGCATGCATACATGCATACATACATACATTTAAGTTGCAAACACGATCAGGCAGTGCAACAGAATGCACAAAGCAGGTATGCATACATGCATACATACATACATTTAAGTTGCAAACACGATCAGGCAGTGCAACAGAATGCACAAAGCAGGTATGCATACATGCATACATACATACATTTAAGTTGCAAACACGATCAGGCAGTGCAACAGAATGCACCAAGTACACATGCAGACATAGACATACCACCTGCTGCAGATCATGATTTACGTTGTGTACTTTCCCCTCATATGACACTGCTCACCTTGCTCTGAAATGCGGATCATTGTGGCTAGTTCGCTTTACATACAGCCACAAAGCCCATATAGCAGGAAAACCAACCGAAAAGAGGAGACCTGATTAAGAAGGAGGATATGGGCAAGGAAAATGGATATGAGTGTTGCAGTGGTGGTGGTCTTCGGTGGTGGTGGTTGTCATATAGCAGGAAAAGCAACCGCAAAGAGGAGACCTGATTAGGAAGGAGAACATGAGCAAGGAAAATAGATACGATTGTTGCAGTGGTGGTGGTCTTCGGTGGTGGTTGGAAGGAGAACATGGGTAAGGAAAATGGATACAAGTGTTGCAGTGGTGGTGGTCTGTGGTGGTGGTGGTCATATATCAGGTCCTATGCGGTAAAATTGGTGGAGTGGGGTCGCAATGGAACGAAAGGTGGCAACGAGGGAGCTGACCGAAGCGAGTTAGTTACGCGACCGTTGGATGACGTGTCAGGCTTCAAGACATTTTTCGGTCGGACAGACGGACAAATGGGTAACCCTGGGGGCTTCCGCCCCCTTGAAGAGGGGGCTCCGCCAAAAACTAGCAGGCACTCCAAGGTAGATGACAACAGCCAGATGCCCTCCTTCAAAGCATTCTCTATGACGTTTGCAATTTGTATTCGGTCCAGAATTCACCAATTTGTATTCGGTCCAGAATTCACCAGGTACTCTTAGGACAGTACAATGGATGCAATGACTCACTCACTCACTATTTTTTGCAATCTCCTGTTCAGTACAGAACTCACCGGGTACTCCTAGGTATAGGACAACGGCCAGATGCCCTCCTTGAAAGCATTCCGAATCGTAGGACTTGAACCACCTGCAGAGATACACAAGTGAGGTGTAATTCTGAGCCATATGACTTGATCCATTTGAGTTGTATGATATGATCTATCTGCAGAGAGATCTGATTAGATCAGATCAGAGAACAAAGCCTTCAGCAGAATGAGAATGCATTGTTTTCGCTTTAGCCCCCTCTGGACCCCCCAGGGGTCCTGTCAGCTTATAAAGCTGGACTTCGAACGGAAGGGAGGAAACTATCCTGGTCTGTCCACGCACACATGGATTTAGCTCTACCCTGATTGGTACTTACTGTTGATCCTATTTTCCCCTGGACAGGGAGATTAGTTGGAATATAGTGATCTGAAGATTTTGTGTGTTTCCCGTGCACCTATAAACAGGTGGAGATATGATTATACTTCGGTTTTTAGGCTAAGGTTCTTTCTTAGGTCTTATGTGATAGCAAAGACAGGTGGAGTGTCAGCGCTAGCTTTCTTATGTCTTTTCTATCGTGTGTCTTCCTCAGGAATGACACAGGTCAATGTCTTTTACACCGTATTGTCACTCGTAGGTGTCAAGAAGGTACCCATGGTTACAAGTGGTTCTAGTAAGCCCCGTACCCTAAGTCATGTTGGCGGCACGCCTGTCAACCTTAAGTCTCTACCGAGACTCTGTAAATTATTCGCAAAGCTACCAAAGCTTTAGTTTCCTCCCTTCCGTTCGAAGTCCAGCTTTATAAGCTGACAGGTTATCAGCCCATCAATTGCTGCAAACCACTGTCGTTGGACCACATGCCGAGCATTCCTCCTCATGCTAATGTCACGAAGCTCACGCGTGAAAACGCAGAGGTTTGGATGTTAGAGATGTATTCATTACTCTCTATCTATGGCTGGGGGGTCGTCATAGATCGCGGTCAACTTCAGACTACGATGTCTTGGCTGGAAGGAGCTACGGCTAGGTGTGTGGATCAATCCAAGCTACGTCAACGGACTCAACCTGTTCGACACCGACTACCTCCAGGACCGTCTACACCGACTGTCCAACGTCCAGCCCAGACCTATTGGACGCAACAACAAGGCCTGCAGCGCGACACGGAGGCGGAGTCTACAGCTTGTGCGGGACAAGCTCCGGGAGGAGGTGGGCAAGGGGGAGGTGGAGCGCGCACCCCAGTGGTGACGCGATCTGCTGGCCCCCAACTCGGTGAGAGTTCCTTAGTGGGCACGCCCTTGCCTGTTTCTAGTAGCGCTACCAATGCCCTGTCCTCTGGTGAAGATCTAGACCTTCACCAGACCCAGACCGCTGAGGTCTTAGCTACCCTTGCATCTCGACATGCGCAACACGAACCCTCTATTACAGAATTAGAGGAACTAGTGACAACTTCTAACGACGCAAACTTAGAAGCACTGCGTAGGATTGAAGTTCAGGTCCTTGCTTTTATGATGCTATGCATCAGCCCTGCGCTGCGGTACCACTTTGCGGCCTACGCCTACGCCCAAGATATCTGGGATGAGGTAGAGGGGTGGGTCGTCACAGCGAACGAGTTAAGGGGTCCAACCCTCATGCTAGAAATGAAGCGGCAGAAGATGCGCGCAGGTGACTTTGTTACCACCTACTTTGACGGCATTCGGCATCAGGCCAAGCAGCTAATCCAGGCTGGGATCCCGGTCACTGAGCAGCAGTGCACCGAGATTGCAATCGCAGGAGCGGCTCCTCGTTTCACTGCCTTGCAAGTTCTTTACAGCAGCCCTGATCTGTCTGTAGGTTTCTCAGCCACCCAGCTATGGTACGAGCAGGCTGATATTGCCAATCAGCGCCTTGCCCCTGATCACCCGAATTTCCCCCTGTACTTGCTCGAAAATAAAGCCCATGCTAACCCTCCTCCCCCTGCTTTCCCTGCATTGGCTGCAGCTCCTGCAGAGGGTCGACAAGGTGATCGCCGCAACCCAGGCTATGGAGGCAAGGCGAAGCGTGGTGGAGGCAACCCTGCGGGGTCCCCTCGTGGACGTGGCGGTGGGGGAAACGGCAATTCCGCAGTCTGCTCCCACTGTCACTTCCCAGGACATGTGCAGGACACGTGCTGGAAGCTACACCCGAACCTTCGTCCGGCCCGCCCTGGCCAGAATGGCCAACCTATCAACGCTCCGCGAGGAAATGCTCCTCGTGGGAACGTCTCCCGAGCGGAGTTCGAGGCTCTCAGCAGCCAGCTCTCCGGCTTACAGTACATGTGAGAAGTAGCTCCTGCCTTGATTTCTGCTACGACCCCATGGTCCACTCCTACTGATAATTGTCCTGACACCGCTTGGTTTATAGATAGTGCCGCAGGCCGATCGATTAGTGGTACGCAATCGTTGTTTTCAACCCTCACTTTCATGGCTAATGCGCCGTCTGTGCGGTTTGGAGATGGGGTTGTGCAGCAGGCTACGGGTGTAGGAACGATTTTTCTGGCCAGTGAATGGCTTATTGCCCCAATTGTCCTGACCAATGTTCTCTACATCCCTGACTGCCCAGTGAACCTTTTAAGTGTTCATGCTACTGCCAAATCTGAGGACTGTGTCATATCTTTTTCTGAGCATACCAGTGTTGCAAACAAAGGGACTAAGACCCTTTGGACTGTCCCTGCCTCAATAGGTGGTGTGTATCACTTTCTGGCCCATGGTTGCACTGTTCCTGCCTTAGCTACTGTAATTGTTGAGCCAAGTGCTGCCCCCCCTCTCTCCCTGGTTGGGTTGTGGCATAGACGGTTTGGCCATCCGGGCCAAACCGCTATGCAAGAACTCATTAATGGGGGATTGGTGGAGGGATTACCCAGCATTTCGCACAAACAGTTGCAGCGCTTTGCGCTGGACCCGTGTGACGCTTGCTGCGTCGGAAAGGCTACAAAAGAGTCCTTTCCAGAACGTAGGCGAGTAACACATGCACCGTTGGAATTGATACACATAGACCTGCAGGGCCCCTTTTGCATCGGTATTAGAATGGAGGTTTACCTCCTCGTGGCGGTAGACGATCACAGCGGGTGGAACGCAGTTTTATGTGTTCAGCAGCAGTTTTATGTGTTCAGCAGCCGTAGACTTTTAACCTAGATTTTCTATATCGAGCTGAACATACAAGAGAGGTATCAATTAAAGAGGGGATATACCCGAAGTTCACGTTGAGACAACAGAAGAACTGAAAACAATAATACAACATGGTCAGGAAATAAATTCCGCCAAGCACCTCTCCACCTGTGTGAAGGTGTACGTAACAAATTATTTCGAGGGAGGCTTCAACTCCTTCACATCCACCAGTCCCAACAACCCATTCATAGACCAAAACACATCCGCTGTGAGAGGTTTAGTGAAGGTGTCAGCCACCTGCAGGGATGTGTGTACCTTAACAGTACCCAAGCGCTTGCTTGGTACCAAGTCTTTCACATAATGATGGATAATATCAATATGCTTTGCCCTGGGTTCATGCTTATAATCAGCACACCAGGACAAAGAAACTGAAGCATCACAGCGAATGGTAACCAGCTTGCAAGGCAGACCAAGGTCAGCTCTTAGGTGCTTTAACCATTGAACCTCCCTGGCTGCTGCAGCTAGGGCTTGATACTCAGCCTCACCCGTGTTGAGCGCAGGGGTGATTTGGCGCTTTGATACCCAGCTCACTACCCCTCCAGAGGCCAGGACAGCAAGACCTGTCTGGGAGCGACGGCCTGCAAGATCCTCTCCAAAACTAGCATCACTATATGCTTTGAAACAGAAATCAGGAGCATGGCTATAACCAATCCCAAGACGGGGGTGGGTCCAAAGGTATACAAGTACCCGAATAGCAGCATGCCAATGAGCCTGCGTTGGACAAGATGTGAATCGTGAGAGACAGCTTACGGCGTAAGCTATGTCTGGCCTAGTGCAAGTAGACAGATATATGAAGCAACCTATCAAAGAGGAATATAGGCGGTTATTGGGCAGCACGCGGCTGCCTTCAGCCTGAGTAGTTACTGCCCCGGAGACCATAGGGACCGCAACAGTACCTCTCGTAGCTTCACCTTTCCCAATCCTAAACCGTTCCAGCATACCCTGTATGGCAGTCCGTTGGCTGATGACTATTTTATCACATCTGCCCTCAGCATCGAGGCTAAGGTCACAGTCGAGTGATAAAAACATTCGCGGTACGCCCAATTCTGTTACTGTCCAGCCCTCTTGGCGCATGATTTCTATGATAGCTATGTATAAGAAGAGCTCATCAAGGGCTAGCCAGAAGTCATCCACATAGGTGGTGACCCAGGACCAGTTTCCATCAGCTTCCAGACGGACAAATAGTGCAGGGTCAGAGGCAGTAGGACGGAAACCACACAACCGTAACACACGACAAACCTCAGCGCTCCACAACCTGGGGGGCTGTTTGAGGCCATACAAGGACTTGATGATCTTGCAGACCAAGCCCTTGCCCACTTCAAACCCCTCTGGCTGGGCAAGGTACAAGTCAAGCCCTTCTTCTAGGGTCGCGTTTAGAAACGCCGTTTTGATATCTAACTGACGTGGAAACATCTTGCGGTGCACCATGCCAGCCAGGAAAACACGGAGGGTTGTTTTTGAGGTAACCGGTGCAAACGTTAAGTCATAGTCAATGCCCTCACGCTGCAAAAATCCCCTTGCCACAAACCGAGCTTTGTACCGTTCTGGTTGACCATCTACCCCATTTTTAATGGTGAAGAGCCACCGCCCAGTGATGGTTTTGCATCCACGGGGCAGCGGGGTTAGAGTCCAAGTCTGGTGACCTTCCAAAGATGCCATTTCATCTCTCATGGCCAGAAGCCAATGTTCCCTGTCAGGGTTATCAAGGGCAACAGCTCGCTGGTATGTGAGGTTGATAGGTTCTGATATGAAAGCATCTGCAGGCTCAGGCTCTTCCACACCGAGTGAAGGGGAAAGAGGAATCGGGTCCAGAATAGGGGCTGGATGTAACTCAGGTGGGTATCGCACCTGAGCCGCAGCCAATGTAGCAGCTCTCTCAGCAGACAAGGTACCAAACTCAGGAGTAGCCCCCAACATCCTGCGACTAGGGGCTCGCCTACCGTCAGGTAGAGGAGTTACTATACTGGTACTATCAGCTTGTAACAAATTCGGGGGTAGTGAAGCTATACTTCCCCCCCCAGGCGGAGGCAATGGTGACATTGCATCCCCTACACCACTTGCACCCATCCATCCAGGCACAAGCGTGCTCATGGGTGAATCAAAATCGGACACCCCGGCCGAGCCCTCAACATTTCCTGCAAGACTAATAGAGCAACTACTAGAATTTTCAGGAGATGCCCTCGGAGGCACTTCTGGCTGTAGTGCTCCAGGCCGTAGCCCTGGAGTCTCTACATGTCGGACATTGTCCCCATCTCCACCTAATCCAACCTGCAAATGCGTACCCAAGGCGGGGGGAGGGGCTCCTAGAGAATTAAAATTCAACCTATCTGAAGATCCCAAAACGGTGCCCCCACAGACCGCTGGCACACCAGCATCAATCGGCTCAGCGGGCTTCCTAGAACGTAGGTTCATGTGGAAGCCTGCGTCGGGGCCGTTCACTAAATGCGCAGCGTCGTGTTCGATACCTACCACGACTGGAGGTCCTTCACCGATGACAGCGGGAGAGGAAGCCTCCGAGAACGGGCTACCGTCATAAGGCACTTGCCCAAGGACAGGACCTGGGCCGGATCCTTCGAAGAACACTACGTCACGAGCTACAACAACCTTGTGCTGTTCTGGGATCCAAATTTGGTAAGCTTTACTCATAGAGGAGTACCCTACAAGCCTACCCCGGATTGCGCGTTCGTCAGTTTTACTACGAGTTTTGCCGTCTAACAGCTTCACATAGCACCTAGTGCCAAAAACTCGCAGCAAGGATACGTCAGGTACCTGTCCAAAGAACCGCTCATAAGGAGTGGCTCCACGCTTCGAGGGGAGGCGGTTCCGGAGATACGAAGCGCAGGTGAAGGCGTATGTCCAAAATCCTTTGGACATTTCGGACTCGATTAGCATAGTCCTAGCCATAGACGCGACTACCCCGTTGAACCGTTCTGCCACCCCATTTTGCTGTGGACAGTAAACGGAACTAACCTCATGTTTCGCTTGAACACTTGCTAACCAGTTGGTCAATTCTGGCACAAGAAACTCCTTCGCTTGATCTGTACGAAGGCACCTGAAGGCTACCCCGAGCAAGAGCCCTATCCAGTTACGGATAATTGCTATGATCCATCCCGCAGACTCGCTCTTAAGGCGCATAGGTAAAACTGCGTTCCACCCGCTGTGATCGTCTACCGCCACGAGGAGGTAAACCTCCATTCTAATACCGATGCAAAAGGGGCCCTGCAGGTCTATGTGTATCAATTCCAACGGTGCATGTGTTACTCGCCTACGTTCTGGAAAGGACTCTTTTGTAGCCTTTCCGACGCAGCAAGCGTCACACGGGTCCAGCGCAAAGCGCTGCAACTGTTTGTGCGAAATGCTGGGTAATCCCTCCACCAATCCCCCATTAATGAGTTCTTGCATAGCGGTTTGGCCCGGATGGCCAAACCGTCTATGCCACAACCCAACCAGGGAGAGAGGGGGGGCAGCACTTGGCTCAACAATTACAGTAGCTAAGGCAGGAACAGTGCAACCATGGGCCAGAAAGTGATACACACCACCTATTGAGGCAGGGACAGTCCAAAGGGTCTTAGTCCCTTTGTTTGCAACACAGGTATGCTCAGAAAAAGATATGGCATAGTCCTCAGATTTGGCAGTAGCATGAACACTTAAAAGGTTCACTGGGCAGTCAGGGATGTAGAGAACATTGGTCAGGACAATGGGGGCAGTTAGCCATTCACTGGCCAGAAAAATCGTTCCTACACCCGTAGCCTGCTGCACAACCCCATCTCCAAACCGCACAGACGGCGCATTAGCCATGAAAGTGAGGGTTGAAAACAGCGATTGCGTGCCACTAATCGATCAGCAGGCGGCACTATCTATAAACCAAGCGGTGTCAGGACAATTATCAGTAGGAGTGGACCATGGGGTCGTAGCAGAAATCAAGGCAGGAGCTACTTCTCACATGTACTGTAAGCCGGAGAGCTGGCTGCTGAGAGCTTCGAACTCCGCTCGGGAGACGTTCCCACGAGGAGCATTTCCTCGCGGAGCGTTGCCAGGTTGGCCATTCTGGCCAGGGCGGGCCGGACGAAGGTTCGGGTGTAGCTTCCAGCACGTGTCCTGCACATGTCCTGGGAAGTGACAGTGGGAGCAGACTGCGGAATTGCCGTTTCCCCCACCGCCACGTCCACGAGGGGACTGCGCAGGGTTGCCTCCACCACGCTTCGCCTTGCCTCCATAGCCTGGGTTGCGGCGATCACCTTGTCGACCCTCTGCAGGAGCTGCAGCCAATGCAGGGAAAGCAGGGGGAGGAGGGTTAGCATGGGTTTTATTTTCGAGCAAGTACGGGGGGAAATTCGGGTGATCAGGGGCAAGGCGCTGATTGGCAATATCAGCCTGCTCGTACCGTAGCTGGGTGGCTGAGAAACCTACAGACAGATCAGGGCTGCTGTAAAGAACTTGCAAGGCAGTGAAACGAGGAGCCGCTCCTGCGATTGCAATCTCGGTGCACTGCTGCTCAGTGACCGGGATCCCAGCCTGGATTAGCTGCTTGGCCTGATGCCGAATGCCGTCAAAGTAGGTGGTAACAAAGTCACCTGCGCGCATCTTCTGCCGCTTCATTTCTAGCATGAGGGTTGGACCCCTTAACTCGTTCGCTGTGACTACCCACCCCTCTACCTCATCCCAGATATCTTGGGCGTAGGCGTAGGCCGCAAAGTGGTACCGCAGCGCAGGGCTGATGCATAGCATCATAAAAGCAAGGACCTGAACTTCAATCCTACGCAGTGCTTCTAAGTTTGCGTCGTTAGAAGTTGTCACTAGTTCCTCTAATTCTGTAATAGAGGGTTCGTGTTGCGCATGTCGAGATGCTAAGGGCGTGCCCACTAAGGAACTCTCACCGAGTTGGGGGCCAGCAGATCGCGCCACCACTGGGGTGCGCGCTCCACCTCCCCCTTGCCCACCTCCTCCCGGAGCTTGTCCCGCACAAGCTGTAGACTCCGCCTCCGCGTCGCGCTGCAGGCCTTGTTGTTGCGTCCAATAGGTCTGGGCTGGACGTTGGACAGTCGGTGTAGACGGTCCTGGAGGTAGTCGGTGTCGAACAGGTTGAGTCCGTTGACGTAGCTTGGATTGATCCACACACCTAGCCGTAGCTCCTTCCAGCCAAGACATCGTAGTCTGAAGTTGACCGCGATCTATGACGACCTCCCAGCCATAGATAGAGAGTAATGAATACATCTCTTAACATCCAAACCTCTGCGTTTTCACGCGTGAGCTTCGTGACATTAGCATGAGGAGGAATGCTCGGCATGTGGTCCAACGACAGTGGTTTGCAGCAATTGATGGGCTGATAACCTGTCAGCTTATAAAGCTGGACTTCGAACGGAAGGGAGGAAACTAAAGCTTTGGTAGCTTTGCGAATAATTTACAGAGTCTCGGTAGAGACTTAAGGTTGACAGGCGTGCCGCCAACATGACTTAGGGTACGGGGCTTACTAGAACCACGTGTAACCATGGGTACCTTCTTGACACCTACGAGTGACAATACGGTGTAAAAGACATTGACCTGTGTCATTCCTGAGGAAGACACACGATAGAAAAGACATAAGAAAGCTAGCGCTGACAGGTCCCGGGGCTGAAGCCCTAGATTCCCCCCGTGTCTCTCTCCGCCGTCTGTCCGACAGATGTCCAGGCGTTTGAACGATTCCGACCACCTCCGCACCCACCATTTTTGCTCATAGTTGGAGTGCGCATGACTAGAGTTGTCAGCATCGCAGCGGTCAAAATCCTTCGCAAAAGTTTTTCAATGTTTGTAGCTCTATTCGGCTACGAGTACCTACTTTCTCCACTACTTCTGAAACTCCTTGCCGGTGACTGCTAAAGCGATTTTCCGTGTCGCTTGCGACACGCTCTTAGAACTTGTCAGTTTTTGGCTGAGCACCCTTCTTCTGGGGGTCGAGAGCCCCCAGATTCCCCCATAGTCCGCAGTCCGCCTAGGGCCCCCACCAGGGGCCCCTGAGTCCGCCTGAGTCCGCGTCCGACAGCGACAGTCCGACCCTCTGGTCCGACCGACGCCCTGCGCCCCGACGACCAAAGTCCAAAGAAGCCCAACACGTCAGCAAACCGTTTCGTAACTAACTGGATTCGGTCAGCTCTATTCCGTTGCACCTGTCTTTCCGTTTCCAACACTCCCCGCCATTTTACGCGTAACTTGCTTGGTGCTGCACAGGACTTGTCTAACAGGAGGAGAGAGTCAGTCTCAGGTGGAGAATCCAACACCAACAACGCCAACGAAGCATTCTGAGTCTTTGTACTCGGACCATCTTCAATTCTGCAGAGATATCAAAATGAGGTGGTTCGGGAGAGCTAAGAAAGACCAGTGGAAATAAACTGGTTTTCTCAAATAGACTCCCATCCCACCCCATGCTCCCCGTTCACACACACATAAAGGATTTAAGACCCCCCCCCCCCCCCCCCCCCCCCCCCAACATCCACCCCAGCACAACGACCCCCACCAAAACCAACTCCCCCACCCCCACCTTTTTCCAGTGTGCACTCCATAAGCTGTTGCTAGCTCCGATGCCTGTTCCTCGGAGTCCAATGTGTACCAAATGAAAATCAGTCACAGTGATCACCAAGCCCCCCCCCCACACCCACCCACCCCAAAAAACACATACACACCTTTCCCCAGTGTGCACTCCATAGCTTTTGCTAGCTCCAATGCCTGTTCCTCAGCGTACACCGTGTAGCACATGAAAATCAGTCACAATATTCACCAAGCCCCCTCCCCCCCCCCCCCCCACCCACCCACCCCACACACCTTTTTCCAGTGTGTACTCCATAAGCTTTTGCTAGCTCAGATGCCTGTTCATCGGTGTCCACCGTGTAGCACATGAAAATCAGGATGGTCTGCAAAGCGATGCTTGGGTAGAAATAATAAGCCGCAATGATGAGCGCAACAATGGACTGCAAATAGGAAGCAATGGGGGTGGTTCAGTGGTGGCAGTTAGTGAACGTATTATGACAGCAGCCTGCAACAGAGGATTGATTTTTGCAACAACGACAACAACAAAAACAAAACAAAAAAACGGAAAGAGAGAGCTTGCAAAAGACTGGCAACAATGCATGTTTTTTTGCAAAAAATGTAAAAATACAACAGGATTCAACAGAATGAATATGCCAGCTTCCAGGCAGCTCTCACCCCTTAGAAAAAAACAATTGATGTGCATGTCAATTCAACTCCATGGCTTCTCACATCCCCACCTACCCCATCTTCTCACACAGATGGCGAACATATTTGAGGGGGGTGGGAAGAGCGATTGTTTTTGGCGGAGCCCCCTCTTCAAGGGGGCGGGAGCCCCCAGGGTTACCCATTTGTCTGTCCGACCGAAAAATTTCTTGAAGCCTGACATGTCGCGTAACTAACTCGCTTCGGTCAGCTCGATCGTTGCCACCTTTCGTTCAGTTGCCAACACACTCCGCCAATTTTCCGCGTCGCTTGCGATGCTGCATAGGACTTGTCAATATTTATCATCATGTACGTACAAATGTACATTTGAGTAGGCAGAACAAGTTATATGCAGCGTCGCCTGCGACGCTAAAAATTGGCGGAGAGTGATTGCGACGGAGTGACAGGTGGCAACGGAAGCAATTTAGTTACAAGACTGTTGGCTGACGTGTCAGGCTTCATCTCGGTCAGTCAGACGGATGGTCGGTTGGTCGGTCGCACAAACGGACAAATGGGTAACCATGGGGGCTCACGCCCTATTGAAGAGGGGGCTCCGCCAAAAATACACGGTGTGCAGTGCAACGTGAGCCTAACAATATGAGTGGTTCCTGAGGTGCTCCCGTTAATAAGACCTTGGATGTATATAAGATGTATGCATGATCTTAGACACTATCTTACGAATATACACGTCATATGTATCCACTATCTTAGTCTCTATCTTCCACATCGCTAAAACAACTGCAGTGGCTAGCTGCTCCCTTTTGGTCGCCAAGCAATACCCCCTCCGAAGTCCATTACTCGGCAAGTTAGATCGATCTACCTATCTATCTACCTTTCTAACTAAATACATATCACTGACACTTTTTAGAATCTATCTTCCCCAACCCTGAAACAAGCAGAAGCCACACATCGCATACTTAGTTACTACTTACCGCAGTGGCTAGCTTCTCTCTCTTGGACACCCCGTGGCCCTTCTGCAGTACATTATTTGGCAAGCCAGACAATACGCTATTGACCTCATTCGTGTCGGTGTTCGAATCCTCGCTGTCAAATCCTCGCAGGGACTGTGGAGCATTGGGAGGGGGGGACTGTCGAGGAGACAGACAGGGGTCCATGTCCAAGATGACCATAGGAGTCCGAGTACTGTTTAATGAAGAAGGAATTCCCACGTCTCTCAGTGCTGTAAAGCTCAGTTGGGCATGGAGGGGTATCTTATCAGAGTGGAATTTTTGGCACTCCTGGATCTCGCTCAAGCTTTTGCCCGCTCCTGTACTTGGCCAGACGTTGGCCTGGGAAACTGCGCGTTTGGTTGGGTGGGTGGGTGGGTAACAAATGGGTGGAGTTGGGGGTGGGGTGTTACAAATCAAAGCTTCTATTTGGGCAGTGAGTACTAGGGATCTGACTGTCTAAATTTTCGGAAAGAGAGAAATCAACAGTATGAGGACCCACAAAACCCAAACCCACACCAACCCAAACCCACCCATACCCACACCAACCCAAACCTGCCTATACCCTCACCAACCCAAACCCACACCAACCCAAACCCACCCTTACCCACACCAACCCAAACCTGCCAATACCCACACCAACCCATACCCTCACCAACCCAAACCAACACCAACCCAAACCCACACCAACCCAAACCTGCCGATACCCACACCAACCCATACCCTCACAAACCCAAACCCACTAATACCCACACCAACCCAAAACCACACCGACCTGCAGCCCTTGCAGATGCCATCTTCCTCAATGAAAATTTTCCGTGTTCAGCTTCCAGACGACCCGCCCCTTTCTCCGTAGCACCTGTCTCCGTATTCTTGTCTGGATAACGGGGTGAGGGACTGGAAGGTGAGCTGTTGAGGCCCGCCTCTTTCTCTGTGGCACCTGTCTCCTTATCCTTGTCTTGCGAATGGTGTGAGAGTCTGGAAGGTGAGCTGATCTGGCCAGCCTCTTTCTGATTCTCTTCGGGGAATGGGGCAGTACCAGCATATGCTGATTTAGTCTTGCCCAGGGTAGACCTCAGACGCGAACTCCCAGCACTCCCATTGGAGTCGTACAAGGCTTGGTTGCCGATGCGCAAGTAATTGGGTGGGGGGCTGGTGCTGACGATTGGACTGTTGGGCACTTCATGTCTCAGAACTTCCATACTTTCTCCAGTTTCAGACTTGTTGACTCGCATCTTGATCTTCGCACTTCCCTTGTCATGCGACTCAGAGCCAGGGACAACAGATTCCCTTAGGGTATAGGACATGGAAGCAGGCAACAAGGGAGAAGTCAGTATTACTGCTCTGCCTTTGGTTTTACTCCAACAAAACAAGGGTGGTTCGCTCGGTTGGGGCATGCTTGGAGGGACTGGGATGGTTGAAGGGCTTAGGGTGATGTGCGTGGAGGCCCGAGGGAGGAGGAGGGGGGATGATGGGGAAGGGAAGGGAGCCGGGAAATCCGCGTGAGGGAGGGAGGGAGGGAGGGGATGGGAGCGGGTCCGGACAGTTGGTTGTGACGGGTGGGATGAGGGAGGGAGTTTGTGTTATGGTAT
>JACBWV010000730.1:3671864-3694656 GCA_013435795.1 Chlamydomonas sp. ICE-L | reverse complement strand
GGGCGGGAGTGTGAAGGGTGGGATGAGGGAGGGAGGGTATGTAGCGAGACAATATTTTGCTTATTCTATGTAGTGAGACAATGTTTCACGTGCTCTATGTAGTGAGACTATATTTCACATATTATATGTAGTGAGACAATATTTCACATATTAGATGTAGAGAGACAATATTTCACATGCTCTATGTAGTGAGACTATATTTAACATATTATATGTAGTGAGCAAGGGGGTGGGGGGGCAAGAACAAAAATGTCTGACCCCATGCCGCAAATGTGTAGAGCTTGTTGAGAGGAAGGAGAATCTGGTCGTATTTATTTTGGGGGCCAAGTAATATTATACATGCCTACCTCCCGCCTCTAAACCTTGAAAAAGACGTGGACATGGATAACGAGTCAGTCCTATTGCTTTGCCCCTGGTCTCCTTTTATCGGCACTGTAGGGATTCCACGATTCATTACGAAAGAGGCCGTTGGGCTAGCGAATGCACTGGGTAGGTCAGAGTCCACTGATTTTTCTTGATAAGGACCCAGCCGCCTGTTGGACAAGGTTGATATTTTTGACCTCAGCCTGCCCACAAACTCAGGCTCCATCATTTTGGCTGTGGACGAAGCATGCTTCCATACTGGGAAGCAGACCAGGCTTATCGAGTGTCGCACCAGGCTCCAGAAGTCAGGAAAGCCAAACATGAGGATCAGCACCAGCATACCAGCCACGGGGACAAGGAATGCAATGACACTCTGCAAGGGGCAAGGTGGTTGTTTTGAAGTGCGTGCAAGGTTAAGGTGTTTGTGTTTACTGTGCGGCTGATGGAGCTCGCTGCACCAATGGGCAGAATACCAGGTTTTGTTGGAAGCAGTGGTAAGAGCTGTTCGCCCATCTGATTGAAGAGTCATGTTATGTTGTACAAGGTGGTTGGAGCTATTCGCCCATCTGATTAAAAAGTCATGTTAAGTTGTACAAGGTGGTTGGAGCTATTTGACCATCTGATTGAAGAGTCATGTTAAGTTGTACAAGGTGGTTAGAGCTATTCGACCATCTGATTAAAAAGTCATGTTATGTTGTACAAGGTGGTTGGAGCTATTCGAGGTTCAAGCTGTCCGAGGTTTGGAAGGGTTGGGGGTGGGTTTACCAGGCCTAGGGTTGAAACGTGACAGACAGACAGACAGACAGACAGACATTTGGACAAAGCGGTCACCCTGGGGGCTCCGCTAAAAAACCTGATCAAATTAACAGTTTTGAACTGCTTCTGGATGAATCGTATAACACCATACATGAATTTGCAGTGCAAGCGCACAGCAAGAGCTTACGTAGTAGATTGCTTTCAACAGGCTATCTCCGTTGATGGCATGCTGCACACCGACGACATTGTTTGAGACATACACAAATCTGGCAGGTATGGCTTGTATGTCGTAGATCTTAGCAGGAGCTTACCGAGTACACTGCTTTCAACAGGCTATCTCCGTCGATGGCACACTGCACAATGACGACATTGTCACCGATGTACACAAGTCTGTCAGCTATTTCTTGAATAGAGTATATCAACGTGACGCTGTCTTCACCCAACGAGCTTGAGCTTGACACATCTATCCAGACGAGCATGCCCAAGACCTGCAAGATAAACATGGGTGGTATGGCAGCTATGTCATGAATATATTATATCAACGTGGCGCTGTCTTCACCCAACGAGCTTGAGCTTGACACATCTATCCAGACGAGCATGCCCAAGACCTGCAAGATAAATATGGGTGGTATGGCAGCTATGTCATGAATATATTATATCAACGTGACGCTGTCTTCACCCAACGAGCTTGAGCTTGACACATCTATCCAGACGAGCATGCCCAAGACCTGCAAGATAAACATGGGTGGTATGGCAGCTATGTCATGAATATATTATATCAACGTGACGCTGTCTTCACCCAACAAGCTTGAGCTTGACACACCCAACCAGACAGTACCTGGAGGTAACTGACAAAAGAAGAAACAAAAAATACAAACACACAGTACAAACACAAAGTACCTGGAGGTAACTGACGAAAGAAGAAACAAAAAATACAAAAACACAGTTCCTGGAGGTAACTGACGAAAGAAGAAACAAAAAAATACAAAAACACAGTTCCTGGAGGTAACTGACGAAAGAAAAATAAAAGAACAGTGCATACCCTGTACAAACACACAGTACCTGGAAGCAACTGATGAAAGAAGAAGAAAACAAATAAACAAACACACAGTACCTGGAGGTAACTGACGAGGATCTTCATCACAGCAGCTTGCTCCTGAAGCTTTACCCTTCTTGGAGCAGAGAACTCCTTGACCCGCAGGGCTGCATCATATATACAGGCCATGGCCACCTGTTGTGTATATGTGGAGGTGTTGTGTATATGTGAAGGAGTTGTGTATATGTGGAGATGTTGTGTATATGTGAAGGTGTTGTGTATATGTGGAGATGTTGTGTATATGTGAAGGTGTTGTGTATATGTGGGATGTTGTGTATATGTGAAGGTGTTGTGTATATGTGAAGGTGTTGTGTATATGTGAAAGGTTGTTTGTGTATATGTGAAGGTGTTGTGTATATGTGGAGATGTTGTGTTTATGTGAAGGTGTTGTGTATATGTAGGGTTGGGAAGCAAACGTATATTTTGATTTGTATATGCCGTATAAACTTATAGACGTATGAAGGTATGCGTATGAAAGTATGAAAACGTATGATGGAAATTAGACACTTCTTGAGAAAATGCTTTTACACAGGTTTGAAGTTATTGCCCGCGTAGCTATTTCATTGGCATCACATATCAACTCTCAAAAAAAAATATCGGGACACGTTTAAATTGTCCACATCTAATCTCAGAAACAATAAATCACGACCAGAAGCGTCGTCGAACGGGAAGGAAGCTCGGGTGGCCAATCTAGGGAGCCATTTCGCTGCCAATATATTGACATGCTGTCCTATGTAAACCATGTTCACGTTGCACTTGGCTCAAGTCATCTTTCTAGGCAGCTCCCTGAGTCACCTACAGGTGTCAGAAGTATGTGAGTATGTCGCAGCTTCTAGGCAGCTTCCTAAGTCAGCTACTGGTTCAGTCCTCAAGGCCCATGGCATCCAAAAGGCCACCTCCTCATCAACGAAGACTTTCTCGGCAAGGTCAGCGTTGGCAGCTATGTAGATCATACTTACCCCCCCTTCCAACGGAGAGGTTGGCCCTCAGCTTTGTGTACACCCGCCCAAACTTTGAGAAGAAGCGCGGTGCCAATCTAAGGGAGCCATGCAACGCCAGTTGGTATAGTATATAACTGTATACGTGTATAATAATATAACTATATTGCAATTGTGTCCATGTTCAAATTGCACTAGGCTTTCACCATCAATCCATCGAGACCTCATGGGAGCTCAATGGAATGGAAGGCTATGTAACACTCTGATATATGTGCCTGATATCTGGCTATCTAAATCAAACTTTGGGCAAAATTTAAACAACATTATACACTTATGAGGATTAATATTTTTGCATATTGTGATAGAGGAGGTCAGGAGCTTTCCAATGAGCTATCTGAGGGGGGGGCAGGAATAAAATTTGCTGACCGCATGTTGGGAATTTTTGTTTTCACCCCTGACAACCCACCTACCCCCCCCCCCCCCCCCCCCCCCCCCCCCCCCCCCCCCGAGGCTTCATATCTGGGACACCCAGGACAGTATAACATAGTGAAAGGGGGGTCCATGAGCATCATCTCGTCAAGGCTTTTCCAATCATAAAAAAAAAAAAAAAAAAAGTTTGGATAAAGTTATTCAGTTTTGAGTATTTTTTACAACTTTCTTGGGTAGCCTCAGTAGTCCGTGCCCTTGGAGGAGATCACCCAGGTATGAAAAGGACTGAAGGCGTTATTTATCTTTCTATCTATCGTTATCATCATCATTATCATGGTTTAATTGACTCAAATTGTATTCTGGAGCATGAGGGTCTGCTCAGGTGTGGTGGGGGTGGGTGGGGGTGATGGTGTGTGTGTGCAGTGTGTAGGGAGGAGGTGGTGGCCGTGGTGTGTGTGTGTGTGTGTGTGGGGGGGGGGGGGGGGGGGGGACCCCAGGCTCGACTGTTTTTGAAACCTCGTCAGGGACCAGAATTCAGGACGCGCAAACGAACGCGCGTGTTTCAGCCCAACTGCCGCTCGTGCGACACTGGGCGCCAAGGTGTAGGTGACGTCCAGCCTGGCGTCCAGCCTGGATGTGCCTTCCAGGGCACCCACCAATTACACTCTGGGTGTAACAGACTAACGGTTGCTGATTTGTACTCGTGTCGTCTATCCCTTCTTGATGGTGCACTTAACGCTCAAGAATTCGCACTGGCAAGAAAGTTACACAAAGTACAAATAAAGTAGGGAAAACAGTCGG
Organism: Chlamydomonas sp. ICE-L; assembly: GCA_013435795.1. NCBI lineage: Eukaryota > Viridiplantae > Chlorophyta > Chlorophyceae > Chlamydomonadales > Chlamydomonadaceae > Chlamydomonas > Chlamydomonas sp. ICE-L. Next base: position 3,690,273 of record JACBWV010000730.1, on the reverse strand, counting down.
ACCCCCCCCCCTCTATCTCGGCCGCCTGTGGGTGTATTGACATGATTTTTTGTGTATCAACTATTCCTTGCGCTTCTCTATCCATATCAAACATGAGCTACGAAATATGTTTTCTTTCCCCCCCCTCGGAGCTATCTAAATCAAATATTGAATGAAAACCGAGAAAGTTAAATGCCGGGAAGCGTAATGTACTTTTCGCAAACACTACTCATACGTTTGTACATACGTATGAATATACGTTTCGAGAAAAAATTATAGTATGAATGTACGTATGATTATATGAACGTATGATTATACGTTCATATGCCTGCCCAACCCTATGTATATGTGAAGGTGTTGTGTTGTAAATACATGCCTTGGCGACCTGTTGTGTATAGGTGGAGTGATTCAATATAACACATTACAACTAATGAAATGCAATAGAAGCAATACAAACAAGTTAAAGATGACACCATATATATACATGCCATGGCGACCTGTTGTGTACATGTGGAGGGATTCAATATAACACATTACAACTAATGAAATGCAATAGAAGCAATACAAACAAGTGAAAGACGACACTATATATATGCATGCCATGGCGACCTGTCGAGTATATGTGGAGGGATTCAATATAATACATAACAACTAATGAAATGCAATAGAAGCAATACAAACAAGTTAAAGACGACACTATACATATGCATGCCATGGCGACCTGTCGAGTATATGTGGAGGGATTCAATATAACACATTACAACTAATGAAATGCAATAGAAGCAATACAAACAAGTGAAAGACGACACTATATATATACATGCCATGGCGACCTGTCGAGTATATGTGGAGGGATTCAATATGACACATTACAACTAATGAAATGCAATAGAAGCAATCGAAAGACGACATCATATACGTGTTTGCCATGGAAATCTGTTGTGTATATTCGGAGGGATTCAATAGACATAACATTAATAATAATAAAAATAACAAAGTAAAAGACATCATATATGTATGCCATGGTCACACGTCAGCATGTGAGGGGATTCAATCAAAAAGCACTAATGTAACGAAATTCAATAAAAAGCAATAAAACCAAGTAAAATACGACATCATATATGTATGCCATTGCCACAAGTTGTCTGCATGTGGAGGATTCAGGATTAATCAGCCGACCACAACGTAATTACATATTATAATAATAATATTATAATATTAATATATATAATTTATATCATATTAATTATTTTACGGTTTGGGCAAGTTCCGTTAGCCCCAATGCCCCCCCCCCCCCCCCCCCCCCCCCCCCCCCCCCTGGACTGCACAAAAAACAATTAAATAAACAAACAAAGAGCTGCCTTGCTTCTTTTCCGCATACCTTTATCACTTTGCCACATAGCTTAATCGCATGTACCCTGTGATTGTGTGGATGGTCGGAAGACCCCCCCAGATGTTGTGGAGTCGGCTTATTTTGGTTCATCTATGGACTGTCTATGACAATGTAATGTACTGGTATGTAATATAATATGATGTCAAAACAGACAAACAAACACCCAGCAAAGATTGTGACTCACCCTCATGCTCCACAGAAGTTACAGTTGTCTATCTCGTTGTAGTTAAACAAGATATTGTAGTAAAACAACGAGACATATAAGTTACAGTCTACTAACAAGATTTTGACTCACCCTCATGCTCCACGTAAGTGGGATCAATGTTACGATATAGAGGAGTGTAACCATTGTAATGACAGCTCCCTTGGTGCTGCACTTCATACATTTGCCCGAGCCTAGGCCTCCATAGCCTTTAGAACAGACCGCACACAGGGGTCCAGTGTAACCCTTAAGACATTGGAGAGAGTAGTAGTACTCTGCATCATAACTTTCAAGTGCACTTGGGTCCCATGGATCGCCCAAGCTCAGCTCATTCTGATACTCAGCCAAAGCCAGCGTGCGGTCTTCCTTTTTACACGCTCTTGGATATGGACACTCAGAGATCTGGGAGCTGAAAGGATTGCTGTTAAATTGTCCCAAAGCAGGGGCGATGATGGCATTCACCGCACCCTCAGTAGTGTTGGTAATGCATTCAGCATCAGATGGGCAGACCTGCAGCAAGACATTTTGAATGTGTGTGTAGTGGTGGGGAGATAACATGTTTGTGCAGCTTCACACAGTCAACTGGCCTAATCTGTTATTAGCCTTGAATTCAACCCATTATCGTGTCCTCCCCCCCACCCCCCCAAAAAACATTATCGTATCCCCCCCACCCCCCCCACCACCCAAAATCATATAAATATATAATCTAGGCTGTTTGATGTTGGGCTTGTCCATTGCACCTAATTGGCTATTCCCCTGGACAGCAACAAACAAACATCATATAATGTTATCAAACACCTTACATATTGATATTATATACTGTTATTAACATACATTGAAATGACAAAACCACAAGAAGACAGGTCAAAGTAACAATTTGTACATACATAAATCTCTCTCTCTATCTATATATATATAAATACATACAAAAAATACATATATTCACAACGCCATCATCACCCAACTGCTAACCGTCTAACCAGAATGCCTGACTCGCAAAAAAAAACAAAATAGTAGCTGCATACCATACAGATGAACGAATTGAACTTCCACCTGCGCGCCATCGATCTTTCTGCCCTTTCCTCTATGTCCTGCATGACTCTGCCCCGCTCTCCCCTGCTCTTTGCACGTGGCAATTCACAATTCACAACTGTCCTGCATGGCTCAGCCCTTTTCACTATGCCCTGCTCTTAGCGTGTCGAAATTCCCGATCCGAATCTGCCTTCCACATCACGCCTAACACATGGACAAATTGAATTTCCACCTGTGCGCCATCGATCTTTCTGCCCTTTTCTGTATGTCCTGCATGACTCTGCCCTGCCCTCCCCTGCTCTTTGCATGTGGCAATTCACAATTCACAACTGTCCTGCATGACTCAGCCCTTTTCACTATGCCCTGCTCTTAGTGTGTCGAAATTCGCGATCCGAATCTGCCTTCCACATCATGCCTAACACATGGACAAATTGAATTTCCACCTGTGCGCCATCGATCTTTCTGCCCTTTTCTCTATGTCCTGCATGACTCTGCCCTGCCCACCTCTTTGCGTGTCGCAATTCACAATGCACGATTAATAACTGTCCTGCATGACTCAGCCCTTTTCTCTATGTCTTGCTCTTTGCATGTCGCAATTCGCGATCTGGATCTGTCCCCCACATCATGCCTGTCAGAATTTAAAATTTGTTCGATTCCTCGGTGGACTTCGTCCTCAACGAAATCCAGCTTAAATGAAGTCCAGGCTATTAGTTAACAACCGTCTGCTTCTAGAGGCCTCCATGATACCGCAGCTGCAACCAATTTTACATGCCAGAAGGGCCTCAAACACCGCCAGCCAGGGTGCAAAGTGACCTTGCCAGAACAAGGGGAAAGGAACCGTGCTAATCAGCGTTGGCGTTTAGCCATTGCTGCTGACCCACAGCGGTGCGCAGATGAGAACCAGGCCAGGCACGGCGACCATGCTACCAGGGATGTTCTGGTCAACACCACATCCTGCAGGCCTGGCTGGGTAAATGTGCACGAAGAAAAAGCTTCGGGCATGTAGCTTTGTGATTGCGAAGGTCCGGTTTTCTCAGCGGGATTGGTATCGCAAAAGTTCGGTGGGTGGGTGGGTGGGTGGGTGGGTGGGGGGGCAGGTAGGAGAGAATGTGTGTTTGTGTTTGTGTTTGTGGTGGTGGGTAGGAAAGAGGACAGAGGGATGTGGGAGAGATTGAGGTAGGGTCAATGGGAAGTAAAGGAGGATAGAAGAGAGAGAAAAGAGGGACGTGGTAGGAAGGAGGACACAAGGAGGGGGGGGGCACGGAGGGAGGGAGGGGGGAGGAAAGAGGGAGGGCAAATAAGGAGGGAAGGGAGGGTGGGGGGGGGGTGGTATGGGGGTGGGGCGGGGGCGGGGTGGAGGGTGGCAGTCACGGAATGGTGGTGTGGGCCACTCCCACATATTGTGGATACCCTCTACTTAGAAATAACTGCAATCATACTATACTGCGTGCTATACATTAATGTGTCAGGTTTATGCAAGACAAGATAAGGGTGCAGTACTGCAAGACAGATACAGGACAGTTGAACAAGGTGTCACTACCAGTGGCAGCCGGTGTGTTGTTGTCCTGCATGCCATCTAGATCAGTTTCTCACCACACCCTCAGACAATGCATCCTTGTAAAGATTATGCGAGAGTTGGTTGGGTGGGGTCCACTGATCTATAAATCACTTGATTCAGTCTGTTTTGTTTGTTCCATCATCTCTTATTTTCTTCATCAAAAAACGATGGCCAATGGCCACTGGCAGAAGGCTAGACAAAGCTTCGAACTCAGCGGACTCAGGGGTGGATGAATAAGGTGCGATGGCTCTTCAGGGTGTGGCTTCAGGTCGGACGTTTCACTGAGACAGAACCAAACAAGGGGCTAAGGGTGATGAAAGGTTGGCGTGGCTTCAGGTCGGAAGTTTCAAATGCAACAGACACCAACCAGGGCTCCAACGGTGATTGAGTGGCGTGGCTCAGGTGGAATTTCAAAGCAGACAGAACCAACCAAGGCTCAAGTGATGATGATGAAAAGGTGGCGTCGTGGCTTCAGTCGGAAAGTTTCAAATGCAGGACCGAACAACCACGGGCTCAAGGTGATGAAAGGTGGCGTGGCTTCAGGTCGGAAGTTTCAAATGCAAACAGAACCAACCAAGGACTCAGGGTGACTGCTGTAGAAGTTCTCGAATGAAAGGTTATCGAACAGGGGAAAAACGTGAGCTATGTGTGGAAGCAGAGCAATTCACAGTGCGCAGTGCAGCATGAGCCTAACAAAGATGAGTGGTTCCTGAGGTACTCCCACTGATGAGTGGTTCCTGAGGTACTCCCACTGATATTCCAGTTAACATATTTTTATATGCATCCATGCATCCATCCATACCTGGCAATGATTATTCTCAAGTTCAATGTTGTATCTCCCCGCATCACGCTTTATGCAACCTAGACCTAGATTATACCACCCAACCCTCCAAGGAAGAGAATAGGGGGTGTACTACTGGGCCCAGTACCACGTACACACATACCTACATGCATACGTGCACACAAACATACATACATACACACATTTGAATGACAGAACATACTTACGTGCACACAAACATATATACATTAAATGACAAAACATACATACATACATACGCACATACATACCTCGCAATGATTATCCGTTGGCTCAATATTGTATCTCCCCGCATCACACTTGATGCAGATTTTTCCGCTTGTATATTCCCCAATTCTGCATTTCCGGACTTCAACATCAAACACTGTCGGCGCAAGGTTGCGCACAATCTTCTGAATGCTAGCCTCAATATGGAGCTCCACGGGGCCCGGGGTAGCCTCAAATGTGAGTGTTGACATGTTGACAGGAAGCCGGCCAGGCGTGGTCTGAAAACAGACACACATGTAAATGAAGACTTGAGATTTCATTCTGTACTCAGGAGTGTGGTGTAGTGGCATATATACATATACATATACAGTGTGGTTTAGTGGCACATATACATACACATATACATATACATGTACAGTGTGGTGTAGTGGCACATATACATATACATATACAGTGTGGTTTAGTGGCACATATACATATACATGTACATACCGAGCGGTGTAGTGGCACACATACATACACATATACATGTACAGTGTGGTGTAGTGGCACATATACATACACATATACAGTGTGGTTTAGTGGCACATATACATATACTATGTGGCGTAGTGTAGTGGCACATAAACATACACATATACATAAACATACATAGAGCGGTGCAGTGGCATACATACAAATACATATACACATACAGTGTGGTGTAGTGGCACATATACATACACATATACATATACATAGGGCGGTGTATTGGCAAATATGCGTATACATGAACATCAACATACATATAAATATATCTGCATAGTACTGTGTAGTGGCGTATATACACATATATAAAGCATAAACTTGCCATACAAAAACAGCAGAAGGGGCAGAGAGGCAACCTACCTTGATGCTGATGGCTCCCAACACAGCTTTGCTCCTCACTGCTGACAGGGTGTACAAGATGTCCGCTACTTTTGCTAAGTTACGCAAAGACACAGCATGCTCATTGCCAAACATGCCATACAACAAGCAAGCAACCTACCTTGATGTTGATGGCACCCAACACAGTGTTGCCCCGCAAAGCTGACACAGTGTACAAGGTGTCTGCTGCTTTGGCCAAGTTACGTAAAGCCACAGCATGCTCATTGCCAAACATGTCATACGACTTGAGCAGGATGGGGAGCGGTTCGCCGCTTTTGTAGCTGCTCAGCTGGGACGGATGCACTACCTCTGCCTGAAAGGTTAGCGGTGTACCAGCTAGTATGTCACCAAAGCCGCCAGCAATGGCCTTGTTCCCAGACCAGTCAAAGCAGGCCTCAAGACGTGGATAAATGGCAGAGTTCTCGGTGCACTTGGAGCGCAGTCCAACGGCATCCAGGTCCCAAATTCCCTGCTCGGGAAACGGACGGTGGGGGGTGGGGAGGGGGGAGAGGGGAGAAAGGGAGAATGTGGCGGTGTGGGGGGGGTGGGGTGGGGGGTGGTGGGGACCGAAGGAGGAGAGAAGGGAGGGGAGGGGAAAGAGGGGGGAGCGGGGAAAGGGGGGAAGGGAGGAAGAGGGGGGGAGGGGGAGGGGGAGGGGGGGGGGGGGGGATGGGGGGGGATGAGGGCGGAGGAGGAGGACCCACAACACCCCCCACACAAAAAAAAACCAAAAAAAAAAAAAAAAACAACCAAAAAAAAACCCCCCCCCCCCCCCCCCCCCACACACCACACCACACCACACACACACACGAAACAAACACACACACGAAAGCACACACAAAAACAAACACATAATTCAATCCATTTATCAGCTAATCACTCCACCCCTCCCCATACCACCGGTCTCATATTCTTGTCTCCATACTGGATGTGTGTCATTCCCACATGCTCGAAGTAGAGAGCTCCTCCCGCTCCACCCTGTGCCCGCACCCACCCATCCACACCCACCCACCCACACGCACACACAAACACAGAATTCAATCAATTAATAAGCTAATCACTCCACCATCTCACATTGTTGTCTCCACATTGGATGTGTGTCAGTCCGGTATGCTCAAAGTAGAGAGCTCCTCCCGCTCCACCTTGTGCCGTGTTGTTGGTAATGTTCACTTTGCTGGTTGGTAGCATGACATTTCCCATGTTAGGTTGGTACACGGTCAAGAACTGTGGGTTGCAAGCTTGGAGACCAGTGATGAACATCTGCAACAATTGTGGAGGTCACTGTGAAATCCATTGTGAAGGAACAAAATTGTTGTTGATAATTAAATGTGCTGTTTGTACTGTGTTGTTGCCAATGTTCACTAGTTGGGAGCAAGACAATTCGGGTTGGTAGATGAAAAACTGATGGTTGAGCACTTGCAGACCAGTGATGAATATCTGCAACAATTGTGAAATGCATTGTGAAATCCATTGTGATGTACAAATGCAACATTGTGAAATCCATTGTGATGTACATCTGCAACATTGTGAAACGCATTGTGATGTACATCTGCAACATTGTGAAACGCATTGTGATATACATCTGCAACATTGTGAAGCGCATTGTGATATACATCTGCAACATTGTGAAAAGCATTGTGAAGGTCATTGTGAAAATCATTGTGCAATGAAACAGCAACCATTGTGAAAACCATTGTGCAATGAAACAGCACCTACCAGGTTGCAAGTTTCTGGCAACATACACGTACCAGGTTGCAAGTTTCTGGCAACATAAACCTACCAGTTTGCAAGTTTCTGGCAACAGAAACCTACCAGTTTGCAAGTTTCTGGCAACATAAACCTACCAGGTTGCAAGTTTCTGGCAACATACACCTACCAGGTTGCAAGTTTCTGGCAACATAAACCTACCAGGTTGCAAGTTTCTGGCAACATACACGTACCAGGTTGCAAGTTTTTGGCAACATACACCTACCAGGTTGCAAGTTTCTGGCAACATACACCTACCAGGTTGCAAGTTTCTGGCCGAGTACATGTCACCTCATCTGCAGTAATGTACATAGCACCACCATAAACAGCCCTGTTGTTGATAAAGGACGATGCAGCAATAGCATGAGTCGTTCCCCTTGACAAGCTGAGACAAGGAGGAATTATGAAGGGCCAGAATTTCATCAGGTTGGCACAAGGTTGGCATTAGAGAGAATTAAGAAGGGCCAGAATTTAGCAAGGTTGGCACAAACGATATCACACAATATCAATATCGCACATAATCAACATTTTTGATCATTACGGGGACCAGAATTAGGTTGGGCGAGTCTCTCTAGCCAATTTGGCCATACTTGGTCTGTAACACACATATACATATTCATGGGTGTGCGGTATATGATAAGCAGCAACTATATTTTGGTTGCAAGTGCTTACCCTATTATAGCCCAGCACATAAGGCCCCTATTCCCCAGTCAACAGTCTACTGTTGTCCATGCTTACCCTATTATAGCCCAGCACACAGTGCCCCTATTCCCCAGTCCACATTCCAATGATGCTAGTGCTTACCCCATTATAGCCAGCACGTAGTGCCCCTATTCCCCAGTCCACATTCCAATGATGCTAGTGCTTTCCCCATTATAGCCAGCACGTAGTGCCCCTATTCCCCAGTCCACATCCTATTGCCTCAAGTGCTTACCCTGTGATAGCCCAGCACAAGGCAACCCCGTTGCCCAATCCACATCCCACAGTTGCAAGTGCTTACCCCATTATAGCCAGCACATAGTGCCCCTATTCCCCAGTCCACATCCTATTGCCTCAAGTGCTTACCCTGTTATAGCCCAGCATAGGGCCCCCCCGTTGCCCAATCCACATCCCACAGTTCAAAGTGCTTACCCTGTTATAGCCCAGCATAGGGCCCCCCCGTTGCCCAATCCACATCCCACAGTTGCAAGTGCTTACCCTGTTATAGCCCAGCACAAGGCCCCCCCTTTGCCCAATCCACATCCCACAGTTGCAAGTGCTTACCCTGTTATAGCCCAGCATAGGGCCCCCCCGTTGCCCAATCCACATCCCACAGTTGCAAGTCCACCTGCCACAGCTGCATCCGAGATAAAAGCGTAGTTCCTCTCGAACTGACAGTAGACGATGTGGACAAAGAGCGGTCGGAGGATCAAGATGGCGCCACCGGACATAGCCCTGAGAGTAACGTCAAAGAAGAATTCATGTTAATGTGTACTTCTACAACAGCGGTTTTGCTATGTTGTGTTATGCTATTTGATGCATTTATGTTAATGTGCACTTCTACAACAGCGTTATTACTGGGTGGGTGGATGTCTTACTTCTTATAATTGGTATGCAAGATGACATTTGTATGCCATTTTATTTTATGTTAATGTGTACTTCTACAACAGCCTAATTATTAATATAATGGACAGTGCTGTTTATGCAATGCCACTGTTCCATCCCTGGAGTTTTGGCAATTTCACAAGGCCAGAATTGGCACTTCTGGCTGTGTCCATACAGAAACATTTGCCAAGACTTCTTACTTCTTGAAATTGTTACATAAGACAGTGTAAGATGATGTTTTATGCCATTTGATTTTACGTTAATGTCATTTTCAATTTACTTATTTTAATGCCGTAGATAACATACAATAACAAAATACAGGTATTTTAATGTGGTAACAGTATACGGGTGATTTATAGTATGTTTATAATATAATATATACGTACATACAATGCAATACTGCGTTACTCACCTATTATTAATGAATCAGGTGGTTGATGTTGTCAGGATACCCAGTGAAGTTGGAAAGGGAGCCAAAGACCCCCCAAATTAGCAGTGATCTCTGGTGATATATATAAATACTATGTACATACTAATATATTCAATGCACATGCTAAAATATGCACACATACATACATACATATACTGGATTATATACCATTATACATGTATATATATATACATATGTATCCTAAACAAATGCAATGCAATGCTCCTTTACTCACCCATTATTTGAGGCCGCTGTTGACAGGATACCCATTGCACTTGCCAATCTATGTACTAATCTATAAACATGTACTGTGTACATACCATTATATATATACATATATAATATATATATATATATATACGCACCCATTATTAATGAAGACGGTGAGGCCGCTGTTGTCAGGATACCCAGTGCACTTGAAGTCTTGGAAAAATCCAATTGAAAGAGAAGCATCTGAAACCTGCAAGATACAATTACAAGATGACAGGATAAATTGTGCATGCTTGTTTGATTGTTTGTATGTACTAGCAAATTGCCCGTGTGGCCATTGGCCACCTTATTTGGTCCGTGTTAGGATAAGGTGTGCTTGTTTGTTTGCATGTTTGTTTATCTGTATATAACAAAAAGGCTATACAATTCACAACTGTAGGTGAAAGGATCGGTTGTAGTGCTGATTGCTTCCAAGGGGGTCTTCTATTTCTCCTTGATCTAATCATTAAGGTGAACACACGTATGTAGAGGCACACACGGACAACCACGCGCATGCACACAAGCACAAAGACAAAAAGTGCATGCACGCAGGCAGACACACAGGAACCCACCAACAGAAAGTAAGCAATGCAGCAGTGGAGCAAAGGAGAAAACAAACTACACTCTTACTTGAAATCAGGGTAGGACAGGCCACGTGGTTCAGTGGTTCTATCCAAGAATCCGCGAAATAACCGAATATAAAAAAAACTAGGTTATGTCTGGTCATGTCAATGAAAATACATACCGTACGCGCGTTAAGTATTGGCAAACGATTTGGCAAACAACCTTTTGCCAAAGCGGTTTTGAGCCCAGCTGCCTCGCTGTTGCCGTACTGTTGCTGTACTCCTAGCGACTTATGTACTAGGTAATACATTGAGGCCACCAGTTTGATAAAATTCACTCTTGAGTATACCATTTGAAAGGAAATTTTAAAAGCTTTCACAATATGCGCTTACTTTTTACTGGATGTTCACCATTATTAAGTTATTCGCGGTTACAGCTTGGTCAAACACAAGTTACACATGGAAATAACTTCAAATGCTCATAACTTGTGTAAACAGTTATCAATTTCACTTTTGAATGCACCATCTGACAGGAAATTTAAATAGCTTTCACAATACGCATTTACTTTTTATTGGATGTACACCATTATAGAGTTATCCACAGTCAGCCCATGGTCATACACAAGATACACCTTGTTAACACCTGGTAATAGGCCAACCATCCATACATCCATCCATCCACACACCCATCCATCCAAACACCTTGTTAACACCTGGTGATAGGCCACCAGTACGTATACATTGTTTGAAGACTAAAGGACCCAAGTAACACACAATGTGAACATGTACCAAGGTGATGCAACACATGCTAATTGAGTTTTTGCCAACTGTTTTTCAGGCATCATCTTGAGTAGGTCCAGCCAATGATCCCTTTGCCAAAAACTTTTTACCATGCACTTTTGAGCGCCGTTTTATTAAAAAAAAACGGCAGTACATGTGTTTGCTAATAATTCAAGCGCATTCGGTATGTGATAAAATAAATACACATAAATACATATCAAACCAAATAAATACATAACCTTGCCGCAATTGCGTGCAATCACGTGCAGACGACACATGGAACATGCCTAAAACCCTCCTCCAGGACGATGACAGTCCCCCCCCCCCCCTATTAGTGGTGCCCCCCAGTGCAAGCAAACGGGCTGGCCCCTAAACCTAACGCCTCGTAATAAAGCGCGCTATTTATTTATTTATCAAATAAATAAATATATAATCTCACCGTTATAGCTCCCCCCATTGCCAACCCCAAGTTGTTCCTGAAAATTGATTTCCCGGGTTCGACAGGGCTTAAATCATACAAGATGGGCCACAGTTGGTGCATCTCCTTGATGGCCAGATCCCCTTCACATGGTTTGAAGGGGGAGAAGAAGGGTGCATCAATGATGACGCTGCTGCCTGACCACATCATAATCGCACCACCAGCGACCCCTCTGTTCGAGTCGAAGGTGGAGTTGAGGATGTGGACGTCCATGGTAGCCATGATTAGTAGAGCCCCTCCAGCAGCATACGACGTCTTGGCAATGTTGCGACTGCAGTAAATTGGGAAAGGAAGCAGGGATGTGATAATAATACAATACAGTACAAGCCATATGCAGCGTTGCAAGCGACACGGAAAATTGGCGGAGTGTGTTGGCAACGGAACGAAAGGTGGCAACGATGGAGCTGACCGAAGCAAGTTAGTTTCGCGACTGCTAACTGACATGTCAGGCTTCATTTGTGTTTCGGTCGTACAGACAAACGGACAAATGGGTAAACTTGGGGGCTACCGCCCCCTTGAAGAGGGGGCTCCGCCAAAAACAATCATATACTACAACAATACAAAACAACAATAATGTCAATGCCCATACCAGCCAACCAACGTTGACTCACATCAATTATTAATTATACATACTTGAGTATCTATGGTTGTGATGGTGGGGCTAGGTTGTGCCTACAAATTTACATTTTAAAAGCACTAAGGCTACCAAAATATAATTAGTAGCCGTGCACTCAAGGGCGGCCCCAAGTTGAAGTAAGTGATGAAGACAGGACTCAGCCAGATTGCTATGGCTTACCTTGTGCACACAGTGGCTTACCTTGTGCACACAGTGGCATACCTTGTGCACACAGTGGCTTACCTTGTGCACACAGTGGCATACCTTGTGCACACAGTGGCATACCTTGTGCACACAGTGGCGGACCTTGTGCACACAGTGGCTTACCTTGTGCACACAGTGGCTTACCTGGTGTCTTATCCCACCATCCACAAAAGAAAGTCGTACACACATACCAACCAATCAACTTACATGAAAGTGCAGTTAGCGATGAAGACGGGACTCTGCCAGATTGCTATGGCTCCTCCTCCACTCACAGTAGCAAACCTGGTGTTGTCCCACCGTCCACAAAATAACGTCGTTTACGCATATCAACCAATCAACGTAGACTTACATGAAAGTGCAGTTAGAGATGAAGGCGGGACTCTGCCAGATTGTAATGGCCCCTCCTCCGCACATAGTAGTGGAGCCCGTGAATGTCAGACCCGCCAGAGAGCTAAGTGTGGGATGCCGTAGGTTGTCTGAATCACAGTCAGCTGAGTTGTCTTCAAACAAAACCTGCAAGGACGATTACAATAAGCAGAGGGGTAAGGGATAGGGGGCAGGGGGTGTGGAGCACGGGGGGGAAGGGGTAGGGGGAAGGAGGGTAAGGGGTACGGGGAAGGGGGTAAGGGATAGGTATGAGATGAAAACGGGACTCTGCCAGATTGCAATGGCTCTTCCTCTGCACATAGTAGTGGAACCTGTGAATGTTTGACCCGCCAGAGAGCTTAGGGTGGGATGCCGTTTTAGTTGTCTGGAATCAACACAACTCGGCTGCGCAGTTCTTTTTAAACAGAACCTGCAGGATGGGAAGGCGGTTTACAATAATCGGGGGTTTATGGGATAGGGGGCAGGGGGTGGGGGGTAGGGGACCAAAGGGGGGGTAGGGGATAGGGGGCAGGGGGAGGGGAGGGGAGGGGGGGGGAGGGAGGGGAGGGGAGGGGAGGAGGAGGAGGGTGAGGGGCGGGAGGGGAGGGGAGGGAGGGGAGGGGAGGGGAGGGGAGGGGAGGGGGAGGGGGAGGGGAGGGAGGGGAGGGGAGGGGAAGGGGAGGGAGGGGAGGGAATAGGGGGCGGGAGGGTAAGGGGTATGGGGAAGGTGGGTAAAGGATAGGTGGCAGGGGGGTAGGGAGCAGGGGGGTAAGGGATAGGGGGTAGGGGGGTAAGGGGTAGGGGGTGGGGGGTAGGGGGGGAGGGTGACGCTACCCTGCGATGCCCTGGGTTGTCTAAATCACAGTCTGGTGCATTGTCTTCAAACATAATCTGCAAGGATGGCAGGGATGATTACAATCAATTAAGCTCAACATGATCCCACCCCACCCCCCCTCCCCTTCTCCACCTCTGCCCCTCCCCCCCTGCCCCGTACCCCCTACTCCCTTATGCCCTGCTGTGTCTATATCACCAGTTTACCTGATGGATGAGGGATGCGGTAACATGTAAGAGGGACATTGCACCCCTAGAGAGATATCCAAAACCATGGTTTGCGCGAAATTATTTTTTTGACACCTCAGCTTTGCAGAGTAAGCTCATCATGACCCCCCCCCCCCCCCCCCCCTGCTGTGTCTATATCACTAGTTGACCTGGTGGACGAGGGATGTGGTAACATGTAAGAGGGACATAGCACCCCTTGAGAGGTCTCCAAAACCATTGTTCCCGCGAAAAACAGTCCTCGAGACCTCGGCCCTGCTGATCGAGCTGATCATGAGACTGCCCAGTGCTTGAGACTTGGTGCCGTTGTTGGACAGGAATTGTGAGTCGGATACCTGTGCGCTGCTCCCTGTAATCAATCAAGGCATAGTACTGGTTAGCAGCATGTATGTATGTTGTACGTTGTTACAGTCCAGGGGTCTCTCCTCTCCCCCCTCTACCCCCTCGCCTCCCCCCTCTACCCCCCTCCCTCTGGTCAACTTGTTCCAAGCCCCCCTCTCCCAGCTTCTACCCATGCAATGGTCTTGGTCCTCCTCCACTAACACCACTCAAGATAACTTACTATACATAATAACTTAGGCTTAATGGACTAGGGACCTCTGGCAAAGCAGGGCATACTTAACTAATAATGTTCATTATAATTGTATTATTAAATATTCACTGTAGCACGAACGCAGGACCCCCATGGATTCTATAATACACTGCCGCAAAAGAGGCACTGGATGCATAGTCATACATTTCGACAGTTTCAGTCACCACCTGCTCTGAACTCAGTTTGAGACAACAGTACGCCTGGGGTGCTCTTGTTCCCCAGGGCCAGATTGCGCTCAAAAATACAGTGGCTCACAACGGTCAATTGGAAAGAGTCAAGCCGAACTACAAATGCCTTGTGCCTTGTGTTTTGTGCCTATGCCCCACCCCACTCCCCCTAGTAAACCCAGTCCCCACCCCACTCCCCATCCTACTGCACTCCCCATACCACCCCAGTATGACAGTCACAGTGACCCACCTGCTCTGAACGCAGTCTGTGACATGAGTACGCCTGGGGCGCTCTTGTTCCCCAGGGCCAGATTGCGCTCAAAAATACAGTGCTCTACAACGGCCAGCTGGAACGAGTCTGCCTTCAGTGCCCCTGCTGAGTAGTAGCCTGGGCTGGAGTTGTTGCGGAAGCTGCAGTTGTATAAGCGCGCAGTGTCGATGTTGATCAAGCCAACAGCCCCGGAGCTGTAGTCGCTTGGGCATGAGTTGTCATGGAAATCAGAGTTTGTAATCTGCAAGGATGTAAGGTTCACGAACAGGGCTGCTCCTGCAGACACATTGCCGCTGTTGCCCACAAATTGGCAGTTCTCCACCACTACATGGACAGGGAGCAGTGGCTGAGGGTCCTTGATCACGACAAACATTGCAGGAGCACAGTATTGGAAGGACAAGCCGCGAAACGTCACATTGGAAGCTGCCGAGAAGATGAATGCTGGCAGTGGTGTATCCCCACAGTCAATGATGGGCTTGCCAGAGCCAGCACTGACCAAATGGACATGGAAGCCTGCAGTGAAGCATGAGAAGGAAGGTATGCAGAAGTAAGTGGAAGCTGCCGAGAAGGTGAATGCAGGCAGTGGTGTATCTCCACAGTCAATGATGGACTTGCCAGATCCAGCACCGACCAACTGGGCAGTTGTCAAGCAAACCCCCTGTCCTAGCCCTGATTTTGAGCTGACCCAGCAAGTTTTGGTGTTTTAGAATTTCAAGATGGTTTGAAGGACAGCTCCGCTTGCTCCGCTTTTGGTGGTTATCTTATCTTGGTCAGATTCTGCCTGGTGAGGAAGTTGCAAAGATCTCTCTGAAAACGGCTGGAACCCCCCACCCCCACCCACCCACCCCTCCCCGAAGGTCAAAATCTACCACTTGGGATCCTTATCTATTGTCAAACGGGTATGTCCCCCCCCCAGCGTCTCTCTCATCTCTCTCTCCTCCCCCTGCTCTCTCTCCTCCTCTCCTCTCTCCACTCCAAAGAAAAAAAATCCTCTCTCTCATCTCTCTCTCTCATCTCTCTCCTCCTTCTCTCTCGGTAGCTACACCACAGCCCCCCCCCCCCACCCCCCCCAAGCACACATATCCCCCCCCCCCCCCCCCCCCCCCCCCCCCTCTCCCCTATTTATCCTCATGCGCTGGGTGCACTGGTGTGTGATCCCCAAGATACACAGAAATACCCCACCACCCAAGCAAGTCTAACAAGCACTCACCATGTTCAGGAGCAACGTGAAACTTGATGCTCTCTTTCATTCGGTAAGTATTTCCCTCTAGTTCTATTGTCAAGTTGGATACAGCCCCCCATGTGCCTGAAGGCATGGGCTCCTCCCCGGTGCTCTTCTCCTCCCATGCATCTTGAATGCTGTTGACCATGCTTTGAAGCTCTTCGAAGTTTGACACCACACAATTGGCGCTAGTGCTGGCAATGCTGTTATCGTCCAGAGTATTAAGAGCGCAGAAGTCGGAAAGAGATGCGCTGCCCGGCACTGCTTGGCACACGACGAGGAGTGCAAGCAAGCACAGCCACTTGCGACGTGCCATGCTGCAAAACAGGTATCAGCATGATGTTGGTGAGTTGGGTGGGTTGGTGGGTGGTGGTGGTGGTGGTGGAGGTGGTTGCAGTGGCGGTGGTGGTGTATGTGTTGTGGGGAGGAGGTGAGGTTTGTTGTTCTTCTCCAACCGCACCAAGCGTGCAAGCAAGCAGAGCCACTTGCGACGTGCCATGCTGCAAAGCAGGTATCAGCATGATGTTGGTGAGTTGGGTGGGTGGTGGTTGCAGTGGTGGTGGTGGTGATGATGGTGATGATGAGGAGGAGGATTTGTATATTCTTTATGCTTTGCACACAACAAGGAGTGCAAGTAAGCAGAGCCACTTGCGACGTGCCATACTGCAAAACAGGGCTTGAGCTCGAGCAGGGGCACGGTCATCAGCCGTCCACCGTCCAAGACGTCAGGTTCGTGAGGCCGAAGCTCAGGTCCGACAAGAGATACCCCAACAACGCGGAGGCGTCTATGCACGATGGGGATGAGCATGAGGCCATGAGAGCATTAGGGCATGAGACCACGAGGACACAAGGCCGGGTACTGGGGGCATGATGTGTGCATGATTTGGACATGATTTGAGCATGATTTGGGCATGATTATGGCAGCATGATTTGAGGGCATTTGGAAAGAAGGACACAAGAAAGGAACGCACAGGGGCGCGGATTAAAGAGCTGTAAGCGACGGTGACACCACAGCTAAATAAATATGTGCAATTTATGTGATCGCGTGCACCCACAGCAGTTGCGAATTTGGTGGATTAGCACACCCAGAGTGGATGATGGTGATACTGCCGGAGACGGGAAGCAGCGGTAATGGCTGGAGCCGTGGACACAAGTTCAAGCTCAAGTTCGCACACCTACAGTTGCGACTATTGTCTGGGTGAAGGTATCGAGTAGATTAAACAGCCTTGGCGCTAGTGCGAGCCTCGCATCGGAATCATTGAAACCCAGGAGATCTCAGTCAGCTGGGGTATCGGGCAGTAGACTGCAGCTTATAAGCACTCGCGACGGTCATAAGTCGACCTGCGAGAATCTTCGAGTACCTAACGTCGAGCACTACGTCGCGTCGACATAGAAACTGCCAATGTCTAGGAAGAGTAATGCTGGGTTTACTTGACGCAGGGTAACAACACAGAATAGAATAGAATGAACGCCTGGAGGCATGGCTTAAGAAAGCTGGGCATAAAAATCGGTAGTAAGTGAAGCAGCTTCGGTGGGTGGGTTGAGGGCGGTAACAAACAAACTACGAGATTACAGTACAGGCGCAGGCGGGCGCGGGAGCCACTCTGTCGCCAGCGATACAATAAACATGCGCGCATGCATGCGTCAAGTAAACCCGCCTGCGAACGACTGAGCTGATTTGACGTACTGCTTTCCACCTCGAGAGGTGACACGTGGAGGGGGCCCTACGATTTTGACCCAGACCCGCTATGATACGACTTCAGCTAACCAGACTTGTTTTTCCAGACTAACAGCCTGTTTCTACTATAGTACGGTTACGGTTATGGATAACCCCGCAAACTGTAGTGCGGCAGTACTCGTAACCCGTGTTCTAGCCAGCTTCCTGTCGCGTAACCCCGCTGTACAATTTAGAGAGCGTCAGAGTTTCTGGGAAATTGAAGGGATCGCGCGTGACTGCGCGATCTACAAGATTGCAGCGCTCGCGCTCA